>VWZS01005960.1:408048-470192 GCA_013397075.1 Rhabdornis inornatus
CTTCCTTCCTTCCTTCCTTCCTTCCTTCCTTCCTTCCTTCCTTATAGGGTGATTGGCAGATAATTAAAAATATGAATGGTTACATTTTTCCAGCTCCCAGCTGTCTGATCATTCCATGAAGGGGTTGATTCTAATTTCACACAACTATTGGATCAATGTAATTGCACTGCTGTTACTTAGTGCACGTCATCTTTAGTGGAGGGAAAACCAGAATGGTGGTTCCAAACCTTATATTTAAAATTGCTGTGGTCTCTTCCTCCATTTTTGCAATATTTCCATATCAGCACAATTTTACTGAATTCTACTGAGCTACACTCTGTTAAGACTCAATGTCAGAATGGAAAATCAATATTTAACAAAGAAGCTCATTAGGAAAAAATATCTTTCAGGTTTACAGAACTGCAGAATTGAAGACAGAAAATTTTCAGGTAATAGTCCTTCTAAGGAGGGTGATCAGAATCCACTAAATTCTTCAAAGACAGATAGATTTAATAAACATAGAAGATATTCCAGAATTTTAAGACAGATGCATGTATGCTTCAGAGACCCCCAATAAGCATAAAAATGATTTCTCTGATATGTCTTTTAGGAGAAGTGACGAATACTAAAAAATAAAATTTGAAATTCTTGTGGAGAAGAAATTGTGATACAGCTGTAAAAATAAGGGGTCAGTACTCCGCTGAACCCAGTTACATTTAATTGAAGATTCTTAAATAGAAATCAGTGAGTGTCAAAGGGTCAAAAGCACAGCAGTTACATGAGGGTAAATCACATTTTCCAAGGGAAATAGAAAGGGAAAGGAAATTTCTACAGGAAAGGGAACACTAAACCAGTCATAATAAAAATAATAATAAAAAAATCAAATATGTTTTAATCCCAACTTGGGTAAGGGGGAGACCAATTTATCACTAGTAATCTAATTATAAACTAAAGTTGAGAATGATATGTGGTGGAATTGGAAGTCCTGATGGAGACTGAAAAAATATATTAATTTAGCACTAATGAACATCTTCTGTCTTTTCAGAGTAAAAATGCAAGGAAAAGGAAGGATTTGAAGCTGGTTGGAGTTACAATACTGAAAGTGAACAGATTGAAAATAAAATTCTCTTTTCTGCTACTCCTCACATTGTCTAAGGACTTGATCAATCCAATATATGCAGCCATGAATGTGAGTCATTGCTGTGTGTGAGCATATTTAAGTCATCATGAAATTGCCTCTAGAACTAAAATCTATATTGAAGATAAATACAAGGCTGGACCCTTGGGTCACAGCTTCACAAAGATTTATGTGTGCATTTAACTTTATGTACATGGGTAATCCCATTGATCTCCCTGAGACTGCCTACACATGTAAAATCAAGCAGAGTTTTAAATCTTGCCTGAATTATATCTTTAGATTATTATCTTCTCAATGTCTGCACCAACCTGCAAAAGCAGCCTGATCCACATCGGTGTAAGTCCTTACTAATCTGACAACCACTGGAGTAAGGCCTGGGTTTTTGTAGGGTTCTTGGCTCAGTTTTGAGGCCAAGAATCAGTGAAAATAAAACTTTTTTTTTTTTTTTCACTTTGAATTAGTGAAAATAAAACTCGACTCTTCATCAACCTGAACCATGCCAGATTTGTTTCCTACCAAAACCAGAAGGTGAAATTCTGGCAACTGCCTGACGTGTTTGTAGAATTAATTGACTCTTTTATTTCAAAGCCATTAGTCATTCTAAATCCTAGGCACTGGATAGTTTAGGTCTGAATTATTCTCATCTCAGCCATCATATTGATCTGACAATGACAGTTTTTAGTTAAAGTGTGCAGTGTCTATCAGCTCTGCTGTTACACTGACAAGCAAACCTTGCATGGACAGAGGATGTTTTTATTAGACCAAGCATAAAAACTGCAGAAAAAGGAAAGTTTAGAACTCACAAGCTATCATTACAAAGAACTTTCCTTCTACACAAGTATTATTTCTCCAAATTCCTTTTTTTTTTTTTTTGCAGAAAATGTTAAACATATGATCATGCCTTGTATTCAAAAGATTTTGTCCAACGAGCTTTCTCAAACAAACAGAAAATAAAAAAACCCTGAACAAACCATATAAAAATATTGCTGAATGACACCATTGATTCTCTCACATTCATAAATTGCATATAAAATGTTATTATATAATATCTGAAGGTAAAATGTTCTTATCCAGTTGGACACAAGGGGTTTAAAACAAAAAAGCTCTTTATATCAACAGCATTAAGGACACTAAGCAAACTAATAGATAACAGACAATAAGAATACACTGGTTCTAAGTTCTGTGATCTTGTGTCACCTGACTAACACCAATGGATTCCACATTCTGTAATGCAGTTAATCAGTGCAGAACTCACCCCACACTGTCCAAAAATGCAGTGGATTGCTGGCACTGCTAAATCTTCCAGCAAAAAAAAAAAAAAGAAATTCTCCAAAAGTGAGCAGAGGAAAAACGCAACCAATGAACACAGTAAGTGCAGTGTTGTAAATGTCCTTTAATCAAAGTCACCTATCTCAGTATTTTATTTTTTCACAGGAGCTATACAAAACCACATTACAAAAGAGGCAGATTTGCCTGTACTGCCAAAAACCCCAGCCTCAGACTGATGCTCCAGCACTGGCTCACAGGGCAGGTGCCATGATCTGGTTCTTTGTCTATGGGCTTGAACTTCCTCCCTGGAAAAGAATGGCTGCATCCCTACTGAATGCAGTTTTAGGGGTATGAGCTTCCCTGAACCATCCCAAGGATAGCTGGTCAGAGCAAAAGTGTGCCAGGGAGCAGACTTGCATGAAACACACACTGTAGAGGTAGTGTTTGTTTCTTTTTCCTTACACATATGTATAAATATTTTAATAAATGTGGTAAAATCAGGGCGCATGTGATTTTGGCACATAAAATTACATAACCCCAAATGTACCTTCTAAAAATGTACCCTCCAGATTCAGTCATCTCACCATTTATTTCAACAAGGAAGGATTTTTTTTCTTAATGGAAGAACAGCTGATGTCTGAAGGTGATGGTCAGAGTGTTTTATTAAATACTGTGCTCACACAGAAGTGCTGATGAATAAAGAAATTCACCATAGAAGAAATGAAAGTGCTTTCTGATAAGAAACAACTGGGCTAAAAC
Organism: Rhabdornis inornatus; assembly: GCA_013397075.1. NCBI lineage: Eukaryota > Metazoa > Chordata > Aves > Passeriformes > Rhabdornithidae > Rhabdornis > Rhabdornis inornatus. Next base: position 411,194 of record VWZS01005960.1, read on the forward strand.
CAAACTTGTCAAGGGCAGATTAAACTGTGTGCTCCATTTCAAGGTTCCTGCTCTGGCACAGCCATGGTGCTTTAAGAGCAGCAATGGAAGATTTTCTCTGCCAATGCCTTTCCATCACAGTCAGGTCACTCACAGTCCAGAGAGAAGGTTTTGCACATAGCAGGGGATGTCACAGAGCTGTTCTGGAGTGGCAGAGCTTTGAGGTGCAGTGGTGAAGCCACACCTCAAATCCTGTGTCCAGTTCTGTGCCTGTCACTGCAAGATGGACATTGAGGGGCTGGAGCATGTCCAGGGAAGGGAACAGAGCTGGGGAAGGGGCTGGAGCAGCAGGAGGGGCTGAGGGAGCTGGGAAAGGGGCTCAGCCTGGAGAAAAGGAGGCTCAGGGGGAACCTTCTGGCTCTGCACAACTCCCTGACAGGAGGGGGCAGCTGGGAGGTCAGGCTCTGCTCCCAGGGAACAGGGACAGGATGAGAGGAAACATCCTCAAGCTGTACCAGGGGACAGTCAGAAAGACATCAGGAAGAATTTCTTCACTGAAAGAAACAGAACAGACACTGGAAGGGGCTGCCCAGGGACTTGGTGAATCCCCATCCCTGGTGGTATCCAAGGAACTGGCAGACATGGCAATCAGTGCTCTGGTCTGGTTGACAAGATGGGGATTGGTCACAGGTTGGGCTTGATGACCTTGAAAGTCTTTTCCAGCCTTAACAATTCTGTGATTTGATTATTTTGTAAAGCTGCCAGCTGCAGGGGTGTTAATGCAGAAGGTGGGACATGAAGCAGTTTCTCCCAGCAAAACCCATTGCCAGCTCAGACAGGATGATGCATTCTGAAAGAAGTGCAGTCAGCTCCTGGTCTGTCCTGTTCAAAAGTGTTTACTGAAGAGGTGAACTGCAGCCTGGAAAAGGGGCAAACTTTGCCTCTGCAAAAGAATTGCAGCCTCAAGGCAAGGCTGGTTCCACATGAGGACTGGCATTTGGAATCAGCTAAGGTAGCATAGTCCAGCTAGGACTAATTTGACAGCAACTTTTACAGACACACCAAAAACACCATGACTGATTTTACAGAGGAGATTTGAATTCATAGAATTCAGCTATATAGAATTGTGCATAATTTGTTTTTTTAAAGGAGCCAGTTGCAGAATTATGGATGTGCAGTGGGAGTGGTGATGAATGAGGGAAAAGGATGGGAGCTATTACCAGGAAATTCTTGACCTGTGTCCATGCCAGGAAAGGAACTGACTGCCTTGAAAGAGAAGGACAGGAGGAGGAAGAGAATGGATATTCTTGCTACTCCTATTGCCTGTAAGTATGGATTTCACTGAAGGAAAAAAAGACCTGAAGGAATTTGGATTTGCAAGGCCTAGTGAAACACAGCTCTGACACCAAATATGTGGGAAAAGGGAGATTTGCCATGTGAAAGAGGAAGTCTTTAATTCTTGCTGAGGGGGAGGGGAACAAAAAATCTTGGGAGTTCTCAGTCCACAAGGATTGCCTTGTAACTTTCTTATGCTCTGTCAGTTTATCAGAACTGGAGGGTGTTTCCTAAGCAGAGAGAGGAGACAGCAAATTGGTACTTGTGAGAAATCAATTAATTTTATTTCATGATATAACTCCAAGCAAAATAATTTTTTGTGTGCAAGTATTTACTGTTACAGGGATGAAAAAGCTAATTAAGTTATATTTATTAAGAAAACGCAGCATCCTAGGTTTATTATGGATTTCCATATGCCATCTTTGGGTGATCAAATAAGAAGTCTCATAATAAATGAGAGGGTATTAAAGGGCAGCTCCTGGGAGTTGTTCCCTGAAGTAACTTTGCAAATCATGATCTTTATATCATTTCTGTCATGATGGTAAATGAAATCACCTTGATTTTTCAGTCAAATTCCCTAACAGCTGTTGTCTTGCCTTGCATGAACCTGCCTGAACTGATATCCATATAACAATATTAGGAATATAAATCACTCATTTACCTTCAGGAAAGGAGGATGGGGCAGCCTGTGCTGCCTGCACGATGTGAAGGACTTGAGCCAGCCTGAAATCAGTGAGGCAGGAGAAGGCTTTCGTTTTATGGCTCATGCACAGGAGCGAGGGAGGTCGGATTCTTCCCCCTTCCCAGCTTGCCAAGCAGCCAAAAACTGGATCCCCACGGGAAGGCTGGGTTGAGACATCACGCTGTTAACAGCAGCTTGAAGGCAGCCCATCTGCTGCCACTGTCACGCTGCTGCTGTGACACAGCAGAGCTGCCAGGCAGGACACCTCACTCCTGGGCTCCTTATGGAGTCCTTGGGAATCAGAAGTGTGCTCCATTCAGAGGGGCTGGAGCAGACTGTGGGAATGGGAAACCTGATGGATCTGGGGGCAGGGAGAATGTGAAGCCGCTTGGATTTTCTGGGAAAGCGTGCATGAAATCAATGGGCTGTTGGTGGTGGGGGGAGAAGGAGGAAGAATTTGTAATTCGTGTACTTGTTCTCTGATAGGGAAATATAATACTGGTGGATTTGCTTTGGAGAGGAAAAAAAATACTATTTGAGAAGAAGGTTACTTGCCTTACCAGAAAAATGATTGAGGGAACCCTGTTTTAACAGATCTGGATGCCTAAGCCTGAATTAATAAACTAGGAACTGCTGTTGAAATAATGCAAGGAATTTCTGAAGGAAAGACAGAGGAGACCTTGGCAAAATGAGAAGGTAGGAAAAATTATCAATTTAATGAGCAAGTTCAAAACAGATCAAAGATACTTCTGCTAATTTATTTCTCCTCTCTTTTTAAAAAATCTTTTCCTCTGGAATAAATGTTTAAGTGGAAATATATCTAATTATGACTCTGTCAGTTCCTTGGTTTGGAAGGATAGAGATGAGGACTGGGTTTTGTTTATTTTGAAAAATAAAATACATTGGATCTGAACAAACAAGTTATAGCTTCACTTTTCAGATGCATGAACACAGAAAACATCCAGGTTGAGATCTCTAAATTTTCACAGTGTTTTCCACAGCTTGCTTTTGATGCCTGAGACCTCTTGGTAGCTCTAAATGAAGGCGGGAAAAATGACAAAAATGTTCAAGTTATTTAAAGTCTAAGACATAAAATCAATCTTCGGCCAGCCCAAATTATATCCTGTCCATTCTTCTGCAGTATCATCACTGATATCTAAATGATAGTAATGTCTTTGCTGATATAATAAATATCATGTCTTTGCTGTTTGTGCAGAGTGAATTAGGAGGGGATTTTAGTGATGCCAGCTGCAATGAAGCATGAAATTTTGGTTTTCCTTTTACCCCTTTTGTCAGTGTTCGTGAAAGCTTCACCAAAACTCTCTCTACCCAATGGAAAACTTTTCCTTGGTTTCCTCTCACATTCAGACCCTCAAAAAGTTTATTTTATAGCAAGAATTATAGTTTCTTTTTTGTTGCCATTTATTTCTAGAAATCCTGAACAAAGAAGGTTTTTTGTAGGAAGATGTGCGATAGTGCTTAGAGAGCAAGGCTCTTTGGCTTGATTTTCTTTGGGGATAAGATTGATGTTAACAAAATGTTTGTTGTCTGCCATTGTCCTTTCTCTTCACAATCTCAAAACCCTTTTCCAATTTCAGCTTCATCTGACAGATGACTTCTGTTTTCAGAGGAATTAAACTGCAAATTTCAATAAATTGATGTCTGGGACATAAGAAGATCCAAACAAGTCTTTCCTGAGGGAAAAGTTGCAGCAGAAATTCAAATACGTGATCAGAAACCAGAGCAGCAAGGCAATGGAAGTGCTTTAGTCTTGAAGCAAGGCTTAGCCAGAAATTGATATTCAGAGGAGAGCTCAGCCACGAAACCTGGAACAATAGGACTTCAGGCTTCAGGTGTTGTGCTGATCATGGGGTGATTCACCTTCCCAGGAAAGAGAAGATTTGTGAATTAAATACTTCTTTGTAGATACAGACTTTTTCTCATTTCCTTATTTGAAGAGAATGACAAATTTTAGTCCGAAAAAATTAAAATAACTTGAAGGAAACGCTGTTCTTTTCCTGAATTTTAGACAACATAGACAATAGACAACATTGGAAATCCCACACATCCCTTCACCTTTTTTTCTGAAGTCTTTCTAGTCATTCATTTCCCTAATGATCTCATACTTTTTTCTGTTTATTTATGAATGTAAAGTAAGAACTCATTGATTTTTTTTTAATTACATCAAAATACAAACATTGCCAGAATGAAGTAATTTGTACCAGACATCACTTTATGGTCACCAGTTATAACAAAAGTTTAGAGACTACAAATGGTTACCGTGGAGTGGTGAAAACAAATTTAGTTTCATAAGCAAAATTGTATTTTTCCTGTTTCCATCATGGTAAACATATGTACAATTCCTCTCTTGGGCGGGAGCTTCTCATCTTTTGAACTTTCAAATTTAAAAAACAAAACAACAATTTCTAAGAGTCAAGGGGACAAATACAAGGTGTGGAACAACTGAGTAGGCAGCAAATCTACAAAAGGGAATTTGTGAGTCAGCAGATCCATCCTGATGAACAAAGGAATCCCCTATAAATGAGGGGTGCTACAGAAGGTATGGGAAGTAATACCTCTTTCCCATATAGATAAAGCCCCATTTGGGATCCTGTGTCCAGCTAAGTGCAGGTAACAGCTGGAGAAATGCCCCTTGCCAACTGGCACAAACCCAGAGATGAGCACCAAGAATTATTAGAGGTCCAGAAAACACAGCTTGTGAGACAAGAGCGAAGGAGCTGGGTTTGTTTAGTCTAGGGAAGGGAAGAATGTGCAGAGACATGATAACAGCCACGAGGAGCAGAGCAAGACATGATGTGTTTGAATTGCCTCAACAGAAAGAGGGTGGGAATTAGGGGGGGAAAAAAAGAGCAGCTTTTTAATGGCAAGATAGTGAAGGGCTGGATTAGCATGCTCAGGGAATTTGTGGAGGCTTAAAGAACAACTTAGACAAACATTTGCCAGGTGAGTTATGAGACTGAAGTTTGCTTATACGTAACCCTGCCCAGGGTAGAAAAATGGACTGGGTGACTTTTAAAATCTGTGGCAGCCTACTTTTTAGTGGATTTTTTCTACCATTGCTTAAAATCATGATTTTGAATATTAAAAAAAAAAAAAACTTAAAGTGAATGGGGCCTAATCCTCTGTTTCTCACACACAGTTTTCCTCCTTATAAACACATCAATGCATTCCTTATTCCAGCTGATTATTATCCTGACTGTTTATTATTCTGAGAATTTTATGTTCAGAAACAAGTGACTTTAAAGACTATATTAGATTTAAGGTTTTCCCTTCATAGCAACTATAAAATGTGCAAGATATATTTTTAAATACTTATTCATTAATATTTTAAAAATTGAATTATTCTATTAATAAGCTTTAAAGTAGCAGTATAAGTCTGGCATTTTTATCCAAGATTCTACTGGGCTATATATTTGGTTATATTTTCTAATGTGAAAATAATGCAGTACTCTGTTACTGATTTTTACTTTTTTTTCCCCCCTGTGTATAATAGATACAGATACAAAGTAGCTAATTAGACTTGGCTGAAATATCCTTTCACTTTTATCAGCTTTAAATCTACTGACTTTGGATTCAAGTGCTTTCACTCTGCTTTTGAATTGTAGGTCAAAATCAACAAAACTTTGCATTATGCCAGTCCTTTCTGGTACATCCCTTCTCATTCACCTCTCTCAAATCCACAGACCTGCTATTCCCAGTCCGGCTTGCAGGTGTCCTATTGTCTGTCTGGTGGTCAAAATTGGCTGTTGGCTGGGTGTCTTTCAAGCAAGAGCACATCCCAGTCAGTGAGAGGAGGAGAGACAGCTGAGAGCAGCACCTTTGGAGCACCAGCAGAATGGCAGATGGGTTTAGCTTGAGCTTTTTGGACAATTTGAGTCATCTAAGCACACAAAAGTTACATGGAAGACAGGTTACATGGCATATTCTGGTATCTTAAATGTGACAGGACCCACCAATACAGGTGGGAAAGCTTTGCTGAGTCCTCTCAGGAGGATGATGCAGAATAATCTGCTTCAAAAATGAAGTTTCACCTTCCTTGTTAACAATCAGAAATTGAAATGAAACTTGAAGAATACAACTTAGCAGTAGGAGTAAGTAAAACTCTGAGGAGAAACAGAAGCAAGTGCTATACAGGGAAATACAATACCAACTTAGTCTCAAACAGAGAAACAAGCTACTGAAAACCCCTCATAAAACTAGGTCTATCAAAGCATAAAACATAAAGTTAATGCAAGTTTTTAAAGGTCTTATATTATTCCATTTGAATTGACATGAAAAAGAGTAGTCCAGTGTTTTTGAGGAGTATGTGGGCGACAAGATTGTAATCAGCTATAAAAACTGTATCTGTATCAGGTCAGTGTGCTTCAGTACCTAATAGAACAAAAAAATGTCCTTTTTCCAGGTGTACATTCTAAAGGTTTGCTTCCCTGCAAAAACATCTCTGTCAGCTCAGAAATAGAATTATTATTTAGTGAAAAATCACAGGAATGGTTGTTCCTATCCTTCATCCTCTATTGAAAAGTTCATCCAGGTGCAAAAGATTTCTTAAAATTTTTTGGTCTAACTTTTGATGCAATGAATAAACTTTGTAATATTTTTTATGCAGAAATACAGAGATCATGGTTCTGGTGTGAGGAACTGCTACTTGCTGTTGTCGTGGAGGTTTTTCAGTAGGTTTGGAAAGTGTTACTACAATAAAAAACAGTGTCTGTTTTGATGGTTGTTGATTTTGATAGTATAAATGTAATTTAGAGTCTATTGATGAGGACAACAGGTTGATTTTGTCCAGCCCACAGCTGGATAAAAACATCATGTTCTGGGTGAGTAACTGGGTCCTAGGCTGGGCACAAAGAGTGACAGTGGCTGTGGTGACATCATCCATTTTCAGCCCTGTGCTCTTCAAGAACCTCATAAAGGACTTGGATGCAGGCCTGGAAGGGATGCTGAGTTAGTCTGCAGGTGACCCTAAACTGGGAGGAGCTGTTGAGTCCCTCGAGGGCAGAGGGGCCCTGCAGAGAGCCCTGGACAATGGCAGGGCTGGGCAATCACCAACTGTGTGAAGTTTAACAAAGACAAGGGCTGGATTCTGCACCTGTGACGAGGCAGCCCTGGCTGTATGGACAGACTGGGAATGAGAGGCTGGAGAGCAGCTGCAGGAAGGGACCTGGGGGTTGCAGGCTGTGCCAGCAGGACATGAGCCAGCAGTGCCCTGGAGCCAGGAGGGACATCCCTGTCCTGGGGACACCAGGCCGAGCATGGCCGGCCAGGCCAGGGAGGGATTGTCCCGCTCTGCTCTGGGCTGGGGCGGCCTCACCTCGATATTGTGTGAAGTTTTGGGTGCCACAACATAAGATCTAAAGCTGTTAGAGAGTGTCCAAAGGAGGCCACCAGGATGGGGAAGGGTCTGGAGGGGAGGCTGTGTGAGGAGCAGCTGAGGACACTTGGTCTGTTCAGCTGGAGGAGACTGAGGGCAGAGCTCACTGTGCTCTTCAACACCCTCGTGAGGGCAAGCATTGATCTCTTCACTCTCCTGACCAGGGACAGGACCCAGGGAAAGGCTGGAGCTGGGTCAGGGCAGGGTTAGGGTGGATATCAGGGAAAGGTTCTTCCCCCAGAGGGTGTCAGGCACTGTACAGGCTCCCCAGGGAATGGGCACAGCCCCAAGGCTGCCAGAGCTCCAGGAGTGTTTGGGCAACGCTCCCAGGGATGCACAGGGTGGGATTGTTGGGGTGTCTGTGCAGGGCCAGGAGCTGGATTCAATGATCCTTGTGGGTCCCTTTCAGCATAGTCTATGGTTCTACCATTTTGTAGCCCAGAGGTCACAGCAGTCATCCAGGTGGCCAAAGGAGACAAAGCAGGGGACACACCCTTGGTGTACTTCAGTGTCACAGCTGTGCTGTCTGTCTCTCAAATATGTAAATGTGTATCACGATTTTAGGGCTGTGATTTCTCATTTCTCCAAAGACAGAAAGATTTTGCTCCAGTGCAATTTTTATATTTTTATTTTTCTAGTGTGCTTTTATTTTATTCCAGGACATTATTATTCCATTATTATTATTCCATTATTTTTAATTATTATTCCAGGACAAAACAAATGTTGAAGTCCCCAAGATGTTAATAAAAATGGAAATTCTTGTCTTCCAGTCAGCTCTATCTGCTGCCTGGTACCAGTTTTGGGGAAGATGTTCATACAGCTTCAGGACATTAACAGCAGGGAATAACTTCACATTGGAAAGATATTAATCATATGGCATCTGTGCATGTGTGGATGTAATTTGAAGACTTCTGTGATGTACAGCTCACCAAAAGCCATTTTCCACACTGGCAATGACAACCCAAAGAATTGACTTGTGCTGGCCAGTCTTGATATTGTCATGTTGTCTCGGGGGTTTGGTCAACTTTGATAAAGGAATTTCATTGCCACTGCTTGAAGAAAAAAATAACCAAAAAACAAACTACCATATTGTTATGATTCTCCAGCTGGCTATCAGTTTGCTATATGAAACTGCAAAGTGACATCTAAGTTGTGATTTATTTTTATAAATTAAGAGTAGGCCCATTATGCCAGCCCTAAAACACTCTGGGTGTTTGCAACAGCCAATTACTGTGGAAACTGCTGAAACAAATAAATGTTTGGATAAGGGTCTGGAACAAACGCCTCCATTTTTTAAAGAATTCTTGCAAAATACCACTAGAGCAAGAAATCCCAACTGCTTAATCTGTTTGTTGCTTCATCTATATCCTTCTCTGGAATTTTTTGCTGCAGATCTACAGAGGAATAAATGAAAAACTGCTGTTCTGCCACTTAACCTATAGCAAGCAGCCTTTAAAAACAACTCATCTGTTACATTCCAGCCATATTTAGCTGTTTTTATCAGAGCTGTGCAGTGGGAAATGATCTGCGGGGGTTTTGGAAGACTGAAATATGAGGATATTCAAGTCCTGCTTTGAATCCAATATAATCCTGCATATGAACTTGTCCCATTGAAATCAGATTCATAAAAGCATACCTGTACACACCCTTCCTCAAGTCAATTCTAAATGCCTCTGGTACTCTAATCCTGCTTGATGGGGCAGATCCTCCTTTTCCAGGGAAAAACAGAGCATGGCAGGAACCCAGTGTCTTGCCATTCTGTGTGATTCCCTTTCCAAACAGTGGGAATGGAACAAAATGTGAGAAAACAAGAAAAGAAAATGCACAGGTGGCACATAAATCAAAACAGTGCATTTTAATACTTAAAAATTCATGCAGAAATACACAAAGACATAATTTTACACAAAATGAAAGGGAGACTGAAATATTAGACTGAAGTAGTTGCTCTTTCAGAAGGTTTTAAAGCAATATTTGTAGACTCAAATAATGAAAGAGAGATGCTATTTTGTTTATTAACACATGACATCAAAATCCACATATGTTATATATATATATATAATTTTCTTCTCACTGTTAAATATATTTATTACCTCTGTCTAGGTTTGCTTTAATATTGTTACACACACACACAAATGTACTTTATCTTATTTACAGATGCAGCTTTTGTGTTTTTATTGCTGTAATAACAGGCTTCCCAAGCAATGAGGTTCCCAATCAATGTGCTATTTATTATGTCATCTATGTTTATCTTTCTTATTTCTATTTATCATGTTATCTATGTTCATGTTTCTCATTTCCAGTTGCAAGGAAAAAAAGCTTCTTGGTTCTGTGATTATAACATACATGTTCACTCAGCAAAGCACTGAAATCAGATTTATCCTTCTCCTTTTAATGTCCCCACTACCTCTGATTAGGGAGCAGCATATTGGTAATTAACATGTTTCTGTTTTTTAAAGATATACTTCTCATAAGAAGCATAAAAAACCTATATTTTTTTAAAATGAAGGTATTTTAACATTTGAAATATGAATGTTTATGAATGCATGTCATTTTATTAAAAGTCTAAAACAGCAGAAACTCATCAATGTCCCTGTCTGGAATATATGAAGTATAGAAATGCATATAAATCATCACAAATTAAAACTGAAGATCATCTAACAAGGGAAATCATGTTAATTAACAGTTATAGCAAAAAATCTTTCCTCTTGTTTATTTGTTTTACTGATTTATGCAGTAGCTTTTTTTGCTAGAGGCTCGTGATGTGAAAGAAAAGACATTCCTGCAGTCCTTCCCACAGGAAAGGTTCCAAAGGACATTCCATATCTGGGGACTGTAAAAAAGAAATTAAATTTAAAAGTATTAGCAAAAATATTAGCATGACAAAATTCAAACAAATAAATATGCCATATTTAGGCAGAGTGGATGTACAAAATACTGAAGAGAACAGAGAGAGACATGAGAGAGCACTCATTTAGGTACTCTGGGTAGGAGACTTTATGATTAAGCCTTCTGGAACCAAGCTAAATTAAATATAATCTAGAAATAGAATGCATAAATATAATTCACAAATATAAATTAAATACACTTCTTCAGCCATGTTACATCCAGGTGTCTTTAGGCACCACAAGGATACAGATGTGCTTCAGCCCATGTCACGCAGTAGGTGAGCAGTAACACCAGGAACAAACCCCACATTTGCTGGTAGGACCACACAGAAGTAAGCCCAGGTTGGATAGCTGAAATGTCAGGCACCAAAGAATGAAATAAGAAGATCAAATGTACTTTTCCAGATGCTTTGCAAAATAAAATGGTGGGGGTTTTTTCCCAGCACTCCAATCCCGTAAGCACCCTTTTGTTTTCAGTGCTTGGTGATATTGGGTTTCAGTTTGTGGTTTTGCTATTCTTCTTTTAAATGAAGTAAAGAAACATACACTAAACAAAATGAGGGGTGCAGTTGACCTCTAACATTTCATGAAAGGGCTTGTTATGTTTACCATATTTAAATGAAAATCAGCTTTGGCTGGAGCACAGAAATAAAAGACCTGAAGGAACAAGGCAGTTGGATGATAGAGAGTTTTCCTAACAGCAAACACTTCCCAAAGTAGGCCAAGATTATGGGACCAAATATTTAAGCAGACACTTGACAGAGATCTAAATTCACTGGAAAGTCTGTGTTTTACAGCCTGATATGACCTGGGCTGGTTTTACTCTTCTCCTTCCCTGTTTTCTGATGCACATCTTGATTTCTGTGACAACACATCCACCTATCTACAACCAATCAACCTACATGGGGAATTATTCTACTTTCAAATGTCCAGAGGGAACAATTCAAGTATATACCAGCTTTGAAGATTGAAACCCAAGCTAAAAAATAATGGGAACTGAAAAATGGAACACATGGGAATGTGTAGACTTTGCTTCCATCTCGACATCTCTCTCGTGGCTCTTGACCTAACCTAACTAAAAACATCTCTCTTTCAAAAAGGCATTTACAATGATTTTGAAAATTAAGGTGGCTCCCAAATCTGCTGATATATCTGTAATATTTCCCAAGTTTGCACTTTGGAAACCTTTGAAATAAAACAAAAGTTCCTCCAAATGTTTATTGAGAGCATAATTGCACTCTATATATGCATTTATAATATAAATGTGCAGTATATGTGTTACCAGACCTCCTGGGCCACAAAGAAATATTCTGCTCAGGCTTAGATTTTCATCATTTAGGCTTTCTTCTCTAACACTCCCATCACTGCTTTTATTTCACACTTGCTGTTCCACATCCCAGGCTTTGCTTGCCCATGGTAAGAAAGGGTTTAGGCACCACCTATTGAATTTCAGACTGATTCACACTATCATTTTCAGCAGAATTACACTTGGAATGTTTTTGACCCATTAGTTTTAAACAGCACTTCTGTGAGAATTGTGCAGCTGGGGGAATATGTCTGTGTCCAGCTATGATTTCTACTTGGGGTAGGGAATATCATTTTAGATGTTGCTATTACTGTCAAAATAAATTTATTGAGCAGGTCTCTAAGTCCTGTATCCATCCTCGACCCCTTCTCCAGAGGAGGAAGTGGGGAAAACAAACTGTTGCAGCATGTGGAGAAAAATGGCATTGCAATAGACATTAAAAATGTCACATGTCCTTCAGCTGCAAGTATTTAACTGTTCGGAAATGCTAGAGTGAGCAGAAAAAGGAACTTTGTCTTTTTTTCTTGAAGACACTGAGCAAAATCCACAGGTGATAGAGTTACCAGAATTATGAAAGAGAGCAAAAATGCTCTTGAAGTTTTACTCTATTTTTCTGTGCCCTATTCTTAACACTCTGCTAGGTCTGGTACATGTGTGTGAAGGTAAGTGGGTACCATCCTCCATTTGCCTCACCCCTGGAAGTGTTCCAGGCCAGCTTGGACAGGGCTTGGAGCACCCTGGGATAGTGCAAGGTGTCCCTGCCCATGACAGGGGGTTGGATCCAGATTAACATTCTTTAGAGTCTCTTCCAACTCAGGTCATTCTATGATTTTATGATTACATAATTTAGTAAATCTTTATTATTTCATATGGCACACAATCCTTAAAGACAGTAACCAAACAAACAAACAAAACAAAACAAAACAAAACAAAAAAAAACCAACCAAAAAAAAACAACAAAAAAAACCAAACACCACCCAACAGTCCATTTGTGTGGTTCTCTCCTGTTTGAGGGAATTATCTGAGGAACCAATCCAGCAAGCCTAGGTCAGTGAGTCTTCCTGAAGGGAAATAGGGCGTGGATGTCCCAAACACAGAAGTGGTGTCAGAGACAGGAACTGTATTGCTAAATTGAATATGAAAAGATTAAGAGTGACTGGCACTTGGCAAGCTTTGCCTTTTTCAGATGGATCCTGGAGATCCATTTTCTGAACCCCTCCAAAAAAGGGAACAAACCAACTGGGTGGTGGCAGTCTCATATTGCAGGGCCACCTCCCTGCTCACAGGGATTTAGGGATTTGTCAGTAAACCACTCATCACAACTTCACAGTGTCACAGAATGCATGCTACAGCTTCTACCCACAGTTTTTGGCACCTTTCTGCCAGATCCTTTTTGTCTTCGCACACACACACGACAGGGAAGGGAAGCTGTGGCAGAACCTTTGTCCTACATGAGCTTTTCCTGGGACCCTATCTCAGTGCCAGTGCCAGTGGTAGGAGAGCTGGTAAAGTTTGCCAAGTTTCTTTGTAACTCCCAGATACCAAATCAAGTGAGGTTGCTGATGAGTGACTTGCAAAATCCTAATCTGGCCTCTGACAGTAACACCCTGTGTGGCTTCCAGCAAGTCTCAACACCTTTCTGCTTCTACCTTCCCATGGCTAAAATGTTTATTTGTCTGTCACAGCAGGTTTTTAGGGAGAATTCATAATTCAGCACATCACAGAAAATAGTGCTTTTCTGCAGTGAGTTAAATAAATCAGGCCATCAACAGTGAGATAAGGTCTCCCCTGAGAAGAGACTTGATGTCTAGGATCATTTTAGGGTTTATAACACATCAAAGTCTACATAAATAAATCAATTCAACGTGGACAGGAGGAAAAATGGTCAAAAAAGCACAGTTCAAGAAACTGTTGCTGAGCACAGATTAATCACTTAAGAACAACATCTCCACTTGGGAAAAATAAGGTAATAATTGGAGGTATCATCTGGTCTGTAAAACTAACTCACAGCTGGCACAAGTGAGAGGCTTTCAGTTAAGTGAATGAAAGAACATCCATCACTACTCCCAGAGCGCTCTGCTCCCTTAAAACCAGCACAGGCAAACCCCCCAAAATGTGCCACCTGTTCCTTAATTCCTGCAATAACAGAATTTGGGACATGAAACTGGCCAGGCTTAGCCTGAGAATAGGGTGCATATTTATGCACAAGAAATGTTAAATTACGACCCCTGTCCCACAGGTTGTCTGACCTAGGAATGAGCCAGTAAGTCTAGTGGAAGGTGTCCCTGCAGAGAGGCTGGAAAGAGATGATTCCTGTGGTCCCTTCTAACTCAGTCCATTCTATGATTCTATGATAGTATGAATACACAGGCTCATAATTTATATTTATATGGCTAGACACTGAGATCTGTTTGTCTCTATGCTGCCATTGCAGCTTCAGGAGCAACTGCATAAATGAAGAATATTCAGAACAAAACTGACACCAGGCTTGGAGGACTCCTTTAAGGATTACAGAGAGTTGAAAGGATGATATTAATGTGACAAGGGCATCTCACAAAGAAAGAGAATTATTCCTTGTTTCCCAGAATAGCTAGAAATACATTTCTCCTCTTAGATGGAAAAGGCCGAGCTCTGCATTAGTAAAATGGCTACTATAAAAGGAGTAAGAGAGTAAAGGCATTGATTCCTTTACTCTACAGCAATTCAAAACCAGATATATGAAAATATTAACATGATTAAATGACAAGATATTGAGTAGTCCTGCAACATGGCAGAGTTCAGACTGTTTTATTGAAGAGGGGTTCGGGGCTTTTAGGACAACCTCTGGCAGCTTTTTCCAGCTGTGATGCCCCAATGTCCAGTCCTTTGGATAGACACAGATCAATTTTATGTCCACATTTCTGTAGGAACAATTCAGCACCCTCACAGCTGACAGATGACAGGACAGATCTGCCCACAGTAGAAAATTACTCTATTTTCAGCGGCTCTTTGCAAGTGGCAATTAAATTGTGCAGCTCAGAATTAAAATTCATAGAATCACAGAAACTGGGGATAGGAAAGAGCCACTAAGGTCATTTTTGTCCCTGCCCTTCCTTCTGCCAATGCTTTGTCCAGCACTCCGTAGCCAATTTGAAATGCTCTCTACTTATCCAGGGCTTTTAAGAGACCCTCATTTGATTTATGCACAGCAGAAAATACTACCTTTTCTCCAGAGATGGACAATTTGCCTCATTCAAAGAGTTGTGCAATCAATTTCATTTACCAATTACAGCCCTTTGTTAACACACCGCCACCAGGGCACTGGGGAAGGCAGGAAGTTAATGAGATTGAGGATGGGATCAGGAGAGGCTCCTGAACGCCTTGTTTGATCCTGACAGCCCAGTAAATCTTGAGTCAGCTGAGTGCTTCTGAAGAGAGAAACAGCTTTGGAGATTCATCTGAGTTGTATCCCTGTTCATCCAGGTGTGCTTTAGGTGGGTTTGCTGTTTTACAGGGACACCTGGGGTTTGGCAGGGCAGAGAGGAATGATGATCCAAACTTCCTAAAAGCTGGTGGGTATTCCCTGGGAAGTGCAGAGCACCTCACAGTGGGGACCGAGGTGTGTTTTCAGTCCTCGGTTTCAGGTGGGGTAAATGCTGTCTGAAACAGGCATTTTCCGTTCACGTGGCATGGATATGAATTTTGG
The DNA here is from genome assembly GCA_013397075.1 of Rhabdornis inornatus. Taxonomy (NCBI): domain Eukaryota; kingdom Metazoa; phylum Chordata; class Aves; order Passeriformes; family Rhabdornithidae; genus Rhabdornis; species Rhabdornis inornatus. Next base: position 426,461 of record VWZS01005960.1, read on the forward strand.
ATCTCCCTGGAAATTTGTAGCCTAAGCCTGCAAAGCCTAAAGTGACTTTGTTCTTGCATGAGCTCCTCCCAGAGCCCTGAGGCTTGACTCTTAAAAAAACGTCTGAGGCCCCTATCGCCCCTCCCAGGGTTTGTCAAAAATGCTTCTCCCCAGGGGCTGGAGAGTGTCTTGTCCAAAAGACTAAATGTTTATCAACATTTTTTTTTCAAATTGATATAAATCTTCTGTTCAAGACACAGGCCATAAATATAAAACCAGGCTTTCCCTGGGGATAAACTGCAATAGTCTACAGCTGAATCTCTTTTGAAATAACTGGCACTGCCTGCAGTCAGAAATAGAACATTGAACTGGGAGGAATACAAATATGATCTGATATAGACTTCCTAGCTTGCCCAGATCCCCCTCTATGGTTTGTCTGGAATTTTGACTCACCAGTTGCTTGACAAGGGTCCTGCTTTCCAAGTGCTTGTCCCAAGCCTGATCCTTATCCGACCTAAACTGATGTTCCTGGTGACAATCAACAAGGATTCATCTTCCCCTCCTGCTGAGTGCCCTGCAGAAATCCCTAAACTCCCTGTGCCTGGTGGGAATCCAGAGCTGGAATGAGTTGGCTGTGCTGCAAAACCCCCCTGGCAAGACAAGGGCCACGGGTACAGCCCAGTTTGACCCTGCCATGGGGACAGAGCTCTCAGGATGGAGTGAACCTCCCCTCCCAGCCCTGCTGGTGACAGGGACACCAAGCAGGATGCCTGGTGTCAGCTCTGGAACCCCTGAGCATCTCCCGTGCCCCAGCAAGGCTTCTTAAGTGGCCCATGGGCTGTGGCCCTCAGCAGGATAAACATTTCACATCATCCCTCAGGTGCATAAAAATCATCTTCAGGTGATTGGGTCCAAATGGCACAAACATGGATCCATCTGCTGATGCTTCTTTTCACATTCTTGATATGGGAACTTACATTGCTCCTAAAGAAGAAAAAAGAAAGGGAAAAGGAGCAGCTACGTAAATACACATTTCAGGAATGGTCTAGCTCTAAATGTGGTTGCAGTGTATAGAAAAGCCAGGCATAAAGACTCTGAAGATAGTGATGCAACAAGAAGCCTGAATTTATTCTCAACTTTCCCATCACATGCCAGCAGGAACACAGGCAATGAAAAAATAGTAATTCGATTAAGCAAAATATTTCAGTTCAATGCAACATTTTTTTATGCATCATACATGACCTTTGTTATCTTATCAGAATCTCTATTTTGAATTTACTTCCTCTTGATTATCTTTGTTCAGGACTATTTCAAATTGTGAGAGAATAAAAGCTTTACCCTGTTAAAGCCTTAATGTTGTAATGGCTGACTAACTAAAATTATTAATGTAAATTCCTAAAGGAAGTTTTCAGTGAAAACAGAGAAAATTACTGACCAATAAGTGCTTATGAAAGTGTTTTCCCTTTCCTGTTCATCTCTCAGAAAGCACACAGCACTTTTAGGGCAGAATTAAATCCATTTTCTACAAGAGCACCTCAAACTCCACAAGAACCATGCACATTGTTTAGAGTGGCAGCTGACCCTCAAATATTTTTACTGCTGCCATTCTTCTGGTCTTGATACAAAGCCCTGGGCCTTAGGGCTCTAGAGAAGCAGTAAGTGGAGGACTCTGTGTAGGGATCTGAATGCCTGGAGAGCAGTGGCAGATGGGAATATCTTGCATTACATGTAAATCACACCTTAATGGGTCGGATCAAAGTCTGAGTCCTCTCCAGATTTGCTCATAAATGCTGCAAAACCAGTGCTGTTTATAAGGTAATTTAAGTGTCCTTCATGCCTGGCTTATAGCTTTTAAATGGTTTTAAACTTTCCTCAGCCTGAAAATAAAATAATGTGCTATGGGTTCGTGTAAGAATTCTTGCCTGTAATTACTATGAGAACTGATTTATCTGTGGCACACGCCGCTGTAGGAGGTGTGAGGGTGATTAAGATGTTCTTCTGGGAAGTTTGAGATAACGATTAAATACTGTAGGACAAGACCACCTGCTTAGTCTTTATTTTGGTGTCTAAGAATATCACTGTCACTCTCTGCTTCTGATGTGAGAATCGGGAAGGACAGTTTGGGAAAACTCCTACTCCGTATTGTTCTTGGATTTTTTAACAATTTCAATTAAATTCCTCTTTCCAATTTGAAAGGGGATCATTTGGCATGCAGAAATGTTTATTTTAATGCCTAAAGTCTTGCCAGACTCAGCTTAAAGGCTGACTTGGGTATTTTAGAAGGCTTTGATGGGTACGGTTTCTTTTTTCTTTCAAAGGAATACTTTCACATTTATTCCATGGCTTGGACAATGTCATCCAAATTTTAAAATCAGGTGCACCAGGGCAGGTAGCTCAGTCCCTGTCAAGAAGGGTCTCATGCAGGCAGGGAGTGAGTACAAGTGCAGCTCTGAGGGAGGAGGGTGGTGACAGTGGCACCACCCAAATTGCTGCTGCCAGGATAGTGACTCAGCTGAGGGACTGAGTCACAGTGTCTCCCTCCCCTTCCTCTGGCCAGGGAAGGTACTGATGTTCTGCTGGTGCCTTGGAGATGTAAACTGTAGTATTCCCACCATGCTGCAGAAGCCAAGGGAACAAAAATTTCCTCCTCCTCACTGTCCATGTGGACTTGTTCTGGGCAGTCTGATCAGGGGGAAGAAAGGGGAGGCCTGACTAAGAGCCAAGTGAGCTCTGGAATCAGAGACTAGTCAGTGTAGATTGCCTTTGGAGTCAGGGGAGGAGGCCAGGATCCTCCAGAGCATGATTCAAGGCAGGAGGCTCCAGTAGAAGACATGAGTTTGTGTGGGAGTGGGGATGCCCTACCCTGGATGGAGATTCCATCCAAACGGACAGTCACGCCACATTCTGGCTGGTACTGGTTGAATCTTGTGAGTATTGATTGAAATCTCAGGATTAGTGGAGGCAAGCAGCAACTCCTACATTTCCAGACAAGATCTAATTGCTTAGAAGAACATCCTGATTATAGTCAGCAAATCAATATACAGCAATGTAGCTTAAATCGATAAGATAAGGCCCTGCCTGCTGAAAGATCTGCTCCTGTCAGTGCATTGGGAAATTCCCCCACTTAATGAGGTTTGGAAAACAGTGCCAGGCATTTCATCTATGTTGAAAATGCCTTGGGAGTCATGTAGTCCTTCCTTCTGGTCTTTCCCTAGCTCTCACTTTTCTTCTCATTCCTATGCCTTTAAGTCTTTGGTCACCTTTCTTGAATGAAGGTTTGTGCCTGTGTTCTTGATAGCTCTATCTGCACAACCAAACTGCCCAGATTTTAATTAGAATGTAAAGGTTGCTTTGGTTTGTTCTGCTTTGGTTTTTTCCTTAAAAAACCCCCAAAACAATTTTTTTGTTTTCCTTGAATTGCTTTCCTTGAGTTACAGAAAATCTCTTTAATGCTCACGTGTTGTACCACTTTCTCCTTATTGTATACACCTGGGATTCTGGCTTCATCTTGAGTCTTCCTCCACTTTCTCTAATACTTTTTTTGAGTTGTAGCATTGTGGCATGAGGTTCTGCCAGTTTACCAGCCTGGCAGTATCATATATCAGTCTGGGAATCAACACAGTGGATAATTCAAATGGTTATTATTCAGCACTACTTAGAATAGCAAACCTCCATTTATAGATATCCCAAAATCAATGGTAGATGGATTTCTTCTATTGTCTGCCAGATTAATAATCTTATCCAATTAATTTCCTGAGATACTAATTTTTAGTTCTTTGGCCAATACCAGACTAAATTCCTTTCAGGAACTGAGTACGAAACCATCATGGTTTCCCCATCCCAAAGTTTTCCTGACACACAATAATAACAACTCTTGAAATTAAATATTCTGACAATGGCTAATGACAGCCTTACTGCATGAATAAATCCCAGAACCTGAGTTGCCCTTGGCTTGCACAATTCTCACTCCTTCCTGACTGCGGTGCCTATAAATGGCCTGGTCTTCCTCAGGATATAGGAAAGAAAAATTCATGATTATAAATACTTATAATTATGCGTATATACAGATTTATATGAATTCTATGTTTATTGCTAGTCACTCCTAATTTTCTCTGAGGAATTTTGTAGAGGCTCACAGACACAGTGAAAGTGTGGGAAAAAGATACAAGAGCCAAGGACAAGGATAAGCCAGATCTGATTTACCACTCGTAGGAAAAGTGAAGGAAAAAAAACCCAGTAGAAATAAGCACTTCACATGCTTTCTGCAGATGTCATATTCCTTCAGACTCATGGTCAATCTTCACACTTATTTCCAGCCACAAAGTGGTGATGTTTCATAGTCTGTCATTAGGAAGATGTTATCTTTACCAAGATTTCTAATATATTATATTCATAGAACTGATTGTTATGATTTATTTACTCACCAGCTGCTAAATACTTTCAAAAGTTACTTTTCTGTGTGTTATGTGAGCCCTCGTTTTGATGAGAAAAAAGGTTGTCTCAAGTCAGACTGCTCTAATATGGGCCAGGGTTTTACAGCTCAGCTGGGTCATCCAGTGAAAAAGGTGACTCATCTTCTAAATCAGAAAATGAAATAGCACTTGGATCTGATTTGGATAGTCCCGATCCATTTACCCCACTATCAGTTTTCCAGTTCTTGTCTCAAAATACCATTTTCATGTGTACCAAAGAAAATTTTGAAAGGTGACTAACAGAAAGAGGGAAGACTTGCAATCCCTGTAGTATGTGTGGCTGTAGCATTATATAATGAAACCTTTTTTCCTGCTTATTGTTTCAGTTCAGTATTTTAGTGCTTCAGATCTTCTGCCCAGATGTGGAAAGCCCAAATGGAATGTCACTGTTTGCCCTACAGCATTTAACCCAGATCCTGCAGCAGAGCCTGGGGTGGCCTTTCACTGATCAGTTAGTTTAGAGATGCTGATGAAGGCTCTCACAAAGAGGGAGTTTGAAAGCTCACAAGCAAGGGTTGCTGCATGCCCAGAGGCACCAGGCACCCCTGTAACTGCATTTTCAGCCTCCAGTATCCTTTCACAGGGGTTAATAGCTCCTGGAATGATCAGAAATTCTGGGATGCCTTGGGAAGAGAATTCCCAGCAGGTCAGGGGTGATCCTGCCCCTCTGCCCAGCCCTGGAGGCACATCTGGACAGCTGTGTCCAGCTCTGGGATCATCAGCACAGGAGGGACAGGGAGCTCCTGGAGCGGGGCCAGCGGAGGCTGCAGAGATGATTTAGGGCCTGGAGCATCTCTGGCAGGGAAAGGCTGAGGGAGCTGGGGCTGTCCAGGCTGGAGAGGAGCCCCAGCTGAGAGGGGCCCTCAGCCCTGGGTGTCCCTGTGTGCAGGGAGGGCTCTGAGCAGGGCCCAGGCTCTGCTCCTCAGCACAAGAGGAACAGGCAGGAACTGATGGAATATACTCTGGTTTAGAGTCTTAAAATGCTTGACCCCATTACTGTTGCTCTTTCCTAATGAAACAGATTGATTTTCCTCACTCTAACTGTTCAAAGATCCCCTCTGCTTTAAGAAGATGCCTGTGATACAGCAGTTCTGTCATACCAAGAAGTGCTATTTTCTGAGTAGGAAAAGTAATGTTATCTCTCACTGCACTGATAGTTTTCCAAACTGTGCAATTTCTCAGAAAAAAGGGAGTTCTTGTCACAGTGACTGCAAAAATGTTGCACTGTTATTAAGTGCTACTTCCTCAGAACTGTCTCAAATTCCTCCAGTGAGAAGTAAATAGACATTTCTCATTATGACTCCCCTTTTTCTATTTTTTTTTAATAAGCTTTGGATGTCTCAGATATCCCACGATATTCACATACCACGTGGCTCTACTCCTCAGGAACTACAAGGGTTTTACCACGGATTTACATGGCCTTACCATGAGGACCGAGAGGAAGGGCATGGAGAATCTTAGAAGATAATATTAATTGCAACAAAGCATGATTTCAGATACCTGTTCCATTAAAAATGTGCAGATTGCTGCTGCTGTTCTTGCAGATTACTAAAAATTGAAAGTGTTATTATTACTTCTACAGCTGAACAGGATAGAAGTAACAGCAATGTCTCAGAGTTTGCAGGAAACAACATTAGCAGTGTTAGTGTCTAGAAAGTCTGTGCAACTTAAATAGTTTGTAGCCTCTAGAAGTATTTTCAGTGTTTATTTTCTAATGACAAGACCTTTGCCAGCCAGCATTTGTGAAAGTAAATATCTCAAAATTGCTGTCTTACAGCAACTTTGCCTTTGCTACCTGATTTGTTTGCCTTTTGCTCTCAACATTCTGTAACATTTTACTCTGCCAAAGTCCTGCTTTTTCCAGACTGCTTGAATTTGTGCTCCATGTTTAAATAATTCTGTGGGACTGGAGAGGATCTATACTTGGACACAGCAAGAGAGTAAAATCTTGAACGCAGTCATACAAACACGAGCTTGGGATTTTCCTTTTAGTGCTGTCGCGTACAAGCAATGAATGAGCAAAAGAGATTTTCTGAGGGAAAAGACCCAGTAATCAATGGCATTTGAAATGAAGAAGGGAGTGTGCCAAGAGGATGGAACCAGGCTGGTGGTGCTGAGCAGAGGTACCAAAGCCACAGGCAAGGACTGAGCCCAGGGGATTCCACCTGCACAGGAGGCACAACTTCTTCCCTGGGCACTGCCTGGGCACTGAACAGAGACCAGAGAGGGTGTGGAGTCTCCTCACTGGGGATATTCCAGACCCCTCTGGACACAATCCTGTGCCCTGTGCTCTGGGATGGCCCTGCTGGAGCAGGGAGGTGGCACCACTGACCTACCATGGTCCCTTCCAGCCTGGCCCATTCTAGGATTCTGTGAATATCCAACAAGGAGAAGGAGGCACTCACACCATCCCACTCCATTCTGCAGCTTGTTGTGCTTACAGATTATCCTTTTTTTAATTAAATAAATCAGCAGTTACTATTCTTCCGGGAAAGTGACCTCATTTCTCCTGTACCACTGTGATGGGCCTAATGGAATGATTTGGATAGATGATGGATAGGGATAAATTCTGGAGTCACTTGAACCTGAAGACGGCAAGAATTAAAAGCAGAACTGAACAAAATAGAACAAAATCGTCTTTTGGCCTCTTAGAAAACAGAAAATGTCACCTTATGCACTCTTGTGTGATTTAGCAAAGGTGGATGAAGGAAGCAAAACCCTCCTTCAGTGCCAAGAGTTTAGGTAAAGACTGTGGTTTAAAAATGAGTCCAGTTGATAGGTGACTGAACTGAAAGGTCAGCTGCTAAGTTGAGTGTTTCCAGAGCTAAACCTGGGGAGCTTAGAGCTAATTGAAGATCTGTTTAACAAACACTGCTCGAAAGCTCTGGGTAGGGTCTCCAAGCCAGAGCAGCTGTACTTTGGTGACTGGTTTGAAAAGAGGAGGGGAGGACGAGAAATGAAGGAGTTAGGACAGGTACTGCAGCTGCTCCTTATGAACCTCACCAGACAGCAAACAGGAAATCAACAAACGAGTACATTCCAGCAGAAATTCAAAGTGGAAGTGATAACAGGAAGGCTAGACTGACAGGTTCTGGCAAGCTGGGAGGGCATTGCTAGAAAAGCACTGGAGGCTGCAAAGCTCAAAGCTCAGGGATTTACTCCTTTCCTGCTTCCCTCCCTCCTGCCATTTCCTCTCCTCAGGAGCAATTCTTTTATTTCATCCATGAGAAATTGTTGGCTGGGATGCATTCACTTCCAGAGGTGGAAAGGAACAGGAATAGGTAGCATTAAGTAGCAGGAGAGAAGCTGAGAATTTAAATAATCTGGTGAAAAATTGAGGTGTCCAGTGGGGAAAACGAGTATGCAAGTGGAAAAAAATAAATACAGCTCAGCAGTAATTGCAGGCTGGATTCATCCTGGAGGAGATGGCAAGATGTGAAGTGAGGAATCAGTGTTTCCCAGGGATGTTTCACTATGTGGATTACTGAGGGAAGAGAGTGACTTTTACTCGGGCTCGTGTCAATGGTAGCAATGGTCTGGAATGAGATGAAGGTGTAGCAGTGGCACTTCATCTCACCTCACCCTTCTCTGGAGACACAAGGTGCTCTTTTCAGGTGGTTGAGGTCTTGATAAAGGTCCTGCAATACCTGAAAACTCTCCCCTGGGGTTCTCCGAGCCACAGTTCAGCCTGCAGTGTTGGAAGACATTCTTCATGGGCTTGATGAAATGGGAAATACACTCTGGGGTTGCAATAAAATGAAACTGTTTCCTGTTCTGCCTGTAAACATTCCATAGGAAATTGAGGCAGTTTTCACTGGAGACAAGGAAACTACCACCAACCAGGAAAAGTTACTTTAACTGTGAAAAACGGCAAACTTTCTCCTTATGGCAAATGCACTGAAATGTACACTTTTATCCAGGGGTTGGAATTACACCCTTTTCTCAGAGAACAGCTGCATGTGCTGATGGGAATGGTAAAATTTTGGCCTGGATCCAATTTGATAATACCTACAGAAAGATGAAAAAGGATTTTTTTTTTTTTTTGGGGCCATTTTACTTTCTTTGAATATAAATTCTTCCAAAACAAAATTTGGTCACTGGCAGATCAGCCTTGCAAAGGTGCTGAGTACTCTGGCTGTGGTCCAAAAGTGCACTTAAGCCCGTGCTTAACTCTGAGGACATAATTAGTCTTGCCAATTTCAGTGGGGCTGTTGACATGCTTAAAGTTAAGCATGTGACTAAGTCCACTGCTGCAAGAATGCTTAGCCCTTTGTAGGGTTAAGCCCAGCTCTGTGCCACACAAAAGATCTTTTGTTCAGCCTTGAATGACGAGGACAGGCAATGGAAGGAATAAACACCGTTCTTTAGAATAAACATTGTGCTGATCACAGAGATAGCGCACATGTTATTAACGCCGAGGCTGTCATCACATTTTATTAGCAGCATTTTAGCAGCCCAAATGAGATGATTCAGTCCTCTGAACCATGCTCCATTATCTCTTTGTACCTGAAATGGCTGGCTGGTTCTGTTCCATGGTAACTCTGGGTGTTTGCATGGACTCCTGTGCATCTTCAAGCTCTGTACTCTGAATACACCAAGACAGTCAGTCCTGTGAGGAGCAGCTGAGGGAGCTGAGGGGCTCAGCCTGGAGAAAAGGAGGCTCAAGGGGAACTTTTTCACTCTCTACAAGTCCCTAACAGGAGGGTGCAGCCAGGTGGGGTCAGGGTCTTCTCCCAGGGAACAAGGGACAGGACAAGAGGAAATGGCCTCAAGCTGCATCAGAAGAGGTTCAGGTTGGGCATGAGGAAGAATTCTGTCATGGAAAGGGTGGTAAAGCACTAGAACAGGCTGCCCAGGGAGGTGGTGGAGTCCCCCTCCCTGGAGATATTAAAGAAATGACTCAGTGCTCTGGTCTGGTTGGTAAGGTGGTGCTCAGCCAAGGATGGACTCAACAATCTGGGAGGTCTTTTCCAGCCTAAATGGTTCTGTGATTGTGTGAAGCCCGTCCTGAGCTGGCTGCTGGGTCTGTCTGCTGAAGAGACACCACACAGAGGCACTAACTCGCCTTGAGGACTGAAGTGACCTTGGCAGTGCCACAGCCTTGTCCCAGCTTTGGGCTTCACTTATCCCTTGCACAGTGCTCCCAGTTCTGGGGCTGTGCAGCTGCAGATAGACTGGATCAGATCGTCCCATGNCAGTTTGTTTGCAATGGGAAACAGGTTTGTAGTCATTTTGGTTATGATTAGCTACAGTAATACAGCGATATAAAAGCATAAAAATAACACTNGTGTGAAGCCCGTCCTGAGCTGGCTGCTGGGTCTGTCTGCTGAAGAGACACCACACAGAGGCACTAACTCGCCTTGAGGACTGAAGTGACCTTGGCAGTGCCACAGCCTTGTCCCAGCTTTGGGCTTCACTTATCCCTTGCACAGTGCTCCCAGTTCTGGGGCTGTGCAGCTGCAGATAGACTGGATCAGATCGTCCCATGTCTAGATCATGGAATTATAAAGTGATTTGACTTTGCTTTTGCAAGGGACATTAAAGTCCATTTCATTCCCATCCCTTGCCATGGGCAGGNGAGCACCTCTGCAAGTGGCAGATTGTTTTGAGTCATTACCCATTAGCATTCCGGTCTCCCAGAAACCTGTGCTAGTGCCTCACCACCNGAACACTTTCAGGGATGGGGCAGCCACAGCTTCTCTGGGCAAGTGTCATGAGCTGCCCCTGAAGGCAATGGTATCCCAGGTTCTTGTTAATAGATCCCTCAGGATGGGTTAAAGTGAAACAACAAGAATGACTGTGTTCATACACACACACATATATCATATACATATACATATATATATATATATNCATTACCCATTAGCATTCCGGTCTCCCAGAAACCTGTGCTAGTGCCTCACCACCCTCACAGGAAGAATTCTTTTCTAATATCCAGTCTAAACCTACTTTCTGTCAGTCTGAAGCCAGTGATCGAGGCCAGTGGATGCTCAGGCAAAAAATGTGAAAAATGAACAAGGCCACAGTGATGTTATTTCAGATCCCATCATCCTACCAAGCTCTTGGGCAGGTTCTTCCAAAGCTGGAAGCTTGGACAGCTTGAAGCAATGAGGCCCACAGGATTTCCCTGCAGAGCTGTTCTCTGCAGGGAGACCAGTGCAGTGAGGGGCTGGTGGTGTGGCATTTTTCATGGTGCACCAAAGGGAATGGGAGTGTTTGCAGGCATTTTTCTCCCTAACATTCCCATTTTTGGTCACACAGTCCCAGTTGAAACATAGCAGCAGCAGTGGTCAAGTATCAGAGGGAAAGGTGGTGGGAGGAACAGATTTTGCACATTGTTGAGCTGTAATTGTTGAGGTCTGTAGAACTGAGTCACTGAACCATTCATGTTGATAATTAAAATGAAGCATTCTTAAAACACAATTAAGGAAAAAAGCCTGAAGCTTAAATAAATCATCTTCCCCTATTTACTCTTTATGCATTTTTCCATTCCAGATATTCTAAGCCTTAGCACTCTCTTTTTTGGCCTTAGATTTTTTTTTTCCATGGCATGGCTGGTTTTTATTTCTTAAAGTCTCTTAAATTTTGTTTCATTGTTAGTCCTAACTACTTTTTAATGATATTCCTATAGTTTTACTTTTTTCATTTGAAAAGTGCAAGTTTGATAATTACTAATTCCAAACAGGGGGAAGTTATGGAAAATCAGCAGATTTCAGAAGACAAATCTAAATTTCAGTGGCCTAAACAGTTGTCACTTTCTAGAGAAGGCCTTTCCAACAGAAAAATTCTGGGTTTGAGAGCTGCAGAATCATCTATGAAGTTGTCCAACACAATTTTCACATTCCAAAGGACTCCAACAGGTCATTGAGAACATATTTTTATTTCCACAGGATCTGATGCAATCCTTACCCTGTCTGCAGGCAAAGTCTGCAGCTAATTTCTGTTCATGATTCACCAGAGTTCAGCAACCTGGAGGGCACACAGAAAGGCACAGAGCATCTGTTCTGGCAGGTTAAAAGATTATGTCTGAATACTAAAAATAACTTCTTTATAATTCCATCCCATCTTGCTTCCAAGGACCTGACATTTTGCAAATTTTAATGAAGTGAACCTTACAACATCTCTGTGAGGTCGATGTAAATACCATCCCCATTGGCAGGCAAATGAAATTATAGCACAGATGAAGACAAAGGTCTGAATGCAGGCAGCATCCCATACAGACATGCATCCTCTCTTACAGGTGCTGCTGGCAGCATCAGGGGACTTTTTTTTCTGAAATAGTTAAATCTGACCTGTAAGTCATTGCCCAGACACAAAAGCCCATTTTTGGCTCGAGGAAATGGGCATACATTACTCATGGACAGCTTTGGAAACAGTTCTTAATCACTCACAACCAGGCAGAGTCCTCTGGAAGAAACTGAAAGCAAGAACAGTTGTGAAAGAACATTGGTTTCTTGACTATTCAAAATGTTTTTCCTTCTAGACTGAACTGAAAGCACACAGAAAATTCCGAATACCAGAAGAAAATGGAATTTCAGATCATTTTCCTCCTGAAAACTCTTGGTGATTCATGTTCTTAACCCTTGTTTTTGTTTTGTTATTGTAGAAATAAGTTTGCAACAGAAAATGGAAACTTTTCTTTGCAGGAAGTGAAAAAGATTGAGCATAACCTGGACAAAATAAAGCAAAGTAAACCGCTTGAAATTAATATTATTGGTGGGGTTTTTCTCTTTTCTTATGGGAGCAAAAATGTCTCTGTTGACTTTGTGTGTCCTTCAGACTCTGGGAAGAAAATATGCGAAACATCTTTTTGTTATTCCTCATCAGCCTCAGCTGGTTTTAATAATTTTCTTTAAAATTTGATAAGCTTTATTAAACTTGCTATACATCATTATGCAGTTGTTTAGAATATAATCAATGGGGTGGAAAAACTTAAGGGGATGGAAAGACAAGAGAGGGTGAAACTGAGAACAAGATTGTTTTCCCCCACATTTAGCTGTCCTCACTTAGTTTAATCTCTCAGATGAGAGAGATTAATCATTCCCTCGAGGTGCTTGAGATAGAGCCCACGTGAGCAGCTTGAGCCAGACATCCAATTTTCAGAGAGCTGATACTCAGTAGGACTAATCCTGCCCCAGTTCCTCCCTCTCCTCTTCCAGCTGGAATTCACAGCTCCGAGGGACAGTCATCCCCATGGAGATTCAGTTCCCAGGCCAGGAAGATTTTGAGTGATTTGCTTATTTAATAATAGCAAAGAAATAAATACCAGTTTACATGAGTTACTGTGCTGTTTATTCATAACTCCATGTCTTGAATAAGGATGGGTTGATTGTAGATTCGACTTGGATGCAAGAATAGCAGAAGTCCAGGGTGAAAGTCCACCAAGCTCAGCATCCTGGCCCATGGAAATGTAGATATCACATTCCATGGAAAACAGGTGAGAATCAAGTAAATCTCAAGTGACGCTCCCCCAGGATACTCTTCCAGTCTCTAATAACCAGCTTGAGGATTACCTGAGATAAAGGTGATACCTTGGAGTTGTTCATGTTTTGACAGTCTAAATGGTTTTGATCCTATGAAAATAAATCCTGGCAGGAATACAGCATTCCTTGCAGCCTGCACCTCCAGTTCCATGAGGGGGAGAACCTAAGGGATGGCTGGAGTTCCTGCAGACCTATCTTGGCTGATTGAAATGTCACTCACTTGCCACCTTCAACACAGGATAATTCAGTTTCTCACAAGAGCTGAGAGCACAAAAGATACCTTGAGTTTGTAGTTAAAGGTCCATTATGTGGGGTAGGAGGAATTTGTACTCCAAACACTCACAGGAAAATGAGCCAAAGTGGTGCTTCAAGAGAGCAAAATCAGGGTCTGATTTTCATGTGAGTTCTTGAACACACCTGTACATGTGGATGCACACGAAAGGTCAAGCAAGCCTTGAAGTAAATACACAGAAATTGTTTTCCTTTGTGGAAATCAGGGACTTCTGATGTCTCTTCTTGAAAGAAAAGCATGATTCCTGACTTGGACTACAGATTCATTACTTAAGGCTCTCTGAAAGATTTGAGGAAAGTTTAGGTGTAGAGAATTCTAATAGCAGTGTTAAGATAATGAGAAAGAAGAACTAAAACTTCTCAGAGGAGAAGGAGAAGGAGAGAGAAGAGATGATTGAGGGTGTCGGTTATAAAATAAAAAAGAAAAAATCAACCAAACAAACAATGGTGGTGTTGGTGGTAGTGCCTTGCATAAAGATCCTTTATATTTTCCTTCAGAATAAAAGATCTACTTCCTGACCTGCTAAATTATTGGATGTAGCAGAAATTGGCTACCACACCCTATTCTGTGCAGGCGAGTCTCTTTTTTCAGGGGCTGCACTTTAGGATGTGCTCAAGGCAAGCTTGCATCGCCATCTAAATATTTTGAATTCAACCATATGTAGAAGCACATTCTTCAGTTGCAATCTCAATCATGTACTTTGGGGAAAAAAGCAGTAAAAAAATCACTTTGTCATTGAAGTCAGCAATTTTTATTCTGCTCAGAATGTGGGACTGATTGGTATAAGCTGCCATTTAATGTGGTGTGTTTTCAGAGTAGAAGCATATTTTATTATGTCCAAATCTATCACGAGGTCAAATTAATTTCTGGCACACAATAGGGATGACTCTGACCCACTGCATTTTTTTTCCCTTCAAAATCAAAATGTCGCATCCAATTTTTATTTAGCTCTGGGAAAACCAAGTACATTGGTATTTTTTAATTTTACGGAATTAATCTATAAGTGACATAAGCAATGTAGACACAAATGGTGAGCATAAACTCTTAAAACCAGGCAAATTGTCAGACATACAACAGACTTTCTGTTGTTAATTTGTCTACTGGCTACATGGATAATAAACTTGGTGGAACTGTGCCCTGACTCCTGAGTTATATTTGTTACTTTGGCAAATCCTTTTCTAATCAATAAATATGAAGGCTAAATGGGGAGGAAGGTTTTGAGCAATGTAAAAGAAAAAAAAAAAGGGCTTTGATTTAGGATATCATATAAGCATGCATGGAGGTAGTCCTGCTCAGAAGAACACACTGGGCTTCTCTGGATTTAATCCAAGCATAAATCCAGCAAAGCATATGCTCAAAAGCCTTGTCCTGGCTGGACATGTGTTTTGGGTGAAATCACCAGCATTTACATTAAATTTTCAGAGAGCAGATCCAGCTAAAAGGAAGAGGAGAACTTGAAAGAGTTATCTGCAATATTCACAAAGTCACAACAGTTTAATTTAAATTGATATTGTTCCTATGCCTTGGAAATTGGCCCGTGCTTAAGTATGTCTGTAATAATTTGCTGGGAGAAATTTTAAATGGCTTTCATGTTCGTGAAATTAAAGAACACTTTGCTTATTAGGGCGGTTAGTTTTGCAGGGAAATAGTTTAATAGAAAACGTATTATTTTACATCCAGAGAATACAAACCAGGTTCCTGATGTATTGAAGGCATTGGGACCAGGTCCTGCCATGACCTACAGTGGGATAGATGTGGGAGACTCCATGTGAGCAGGGAACAACCTCAAAAAATCCATGTGTCTGGTGCCTGATAGAATCTGAATCCAAGCAGTTTTCTTGTCCAGCAAAAGAATTTAATATTTATTTAAAGTCAGATTGGACAGACTGAAATCATACCCATCTTTGTGCTTCTCCTTTTGTCACATCCACATCAGCCTGTCCAATGTGGAGGCCACGTGGACAGAGGCATTGCACTGACCATGAAGCCACAAAACGAGGCAGGATGTTGATTCCCAGCCATGGCAGAAAGCTCCAAAGTTGAAATATGTCAAACAGAAAAAGCAGTCATTGGTAGTCTTTAAACAGAGAGTTTGGACACAGTCTGCCAGAGCATCTCTGTGGGACTAATCAGTGGGGCTGTGGTAATGCCAGAGTTTGTTGAGGTGAAATTTATGGGTAACTATCTACTAGAAGTACTGAGCCATAATGAATTCTTTCAGAATTTATCACAGTAGCATTAATTAGGATACATTTTGTGGGCAATAGTGAAGCTCTCACTAGTATTTTCCAGATATTTGATCATAATTTAGCATTAGTCAGGCATGAGTTAATGGACACCAAAGGCTTTAGTCCCTTAAAAATCCCTTCTTGTTTGGTGAGTCCCACTGCTATTATATCATTTAATATTCATTTTCATGACACTAATCGTGTGGTATTGATTCAGATATTGCACATTACCATTGGGACTCCATTTTAATTCAGTGTTAGTGCAGCATTAAGATGTAAAACAAAAGTGTTAGCATTTTAAGTTAAAAGTCTGACTAAGACATTTCCATTTAGTGGAATTCTGCTGCCCCCATTGAGTCAAGAAGTCAATCCAGATCTTCCTTAAGGGTGCAGATTTGCAAACAAATGTCACAACACCTTTTATTTTAGCAGCCAAAAGGATTTCTGAAGTATTTAGAGGGCCGAAAGTAAGTAAAGGACCTTTACTTTGCTACCAAAATGTCACTGGGATATTTGAGTTTGATTTCAGTGGCTACAAAACCACCTCCAAAGAACTTGCCACTTATTGCCATATTGAAATATTGCCAGCAAATATTGAAATTGTGTTGTTTCACCAAGGGTAAATGAAATTTAGACTTCTCTCTACTGGGCTTTTTTTCTGCAATTAGGCCACAAAGCAAATGCCCCAAGAGGAGAGAAAAAAACACTTATTTTCCCCTTCCTTTATATCTGTGTGTCTCCCACCATGGCATTATCATGCCATATAAGCAAAGGACAGAACCCTTGTTCTGAGCATAAAAATGTCCCATTACAGTGAAAATTCCACACATGTGGCTTAGGATAGTGTCCTTCTGATTTCTTTTCCCTGAGTCTAGTGTGGTCCCACTGAAATCTGTTAAAATACAGCTCTAAAATCGAAATTTCTGTACATCTGTTCATATATACTACTCAAGACTTTTCTTGTTCATGCCAGTCTGCTAAAATTTATGCTCATTGAGGCTTGTACATCTTTTATTTTTAAGAAAAATTAGGTTTGATCACTCTAATTAGACTGTAATGAAGATATTTTTAAAACTGGAGAGTCTTTTGCTGAGCTGTGGCCATGGTTATCCAGAGCAGCACAAAACTAAGTACACTTTTCCCCCATCCATTATGGCTGTGAGATGCCCCTATTTAACTGTTTTTATTAAGGAGATAAACAAATAATCATTTTGAAGATGCTGTGATCAGTGGGGAGAAGGGAAGAAGCCTTTTGCACTGTCCAATTTCAAATTTGTTAACTTAGAATTTACTCCTAACTGGAAGTAGTGCTGAAAATGATTAGACACTCAAGATGCTGAGGAGTAGAGGTGTATCCAGATCCATGTATTTCAAATCCATTCAAAAGGTACATCCAGAAAGCACACCCTTACTTTTTAGGCACCTATTGTTTGTCTGAGGCACAGAGAAAAAACAGAGAGAGGAAACAGAAGAGAAGATATGGAAGTGAAAGATAAATGGGAAAGAAAAATCTGCTTCTGTGTGCAGGACAGGGACAAAATTCTGCACAGCATCTGCTTCTGTATGTGAAACAAGGACAAAATTCTGCCCAGAACATTTCCAAAGTTGCTTCCAAAAGCATCAGTTCTAATAAAAAAGTGGAACCTGGACCCTGGGTCATTTCTCTTCTGGGACAGAGGGCTCAATCTAAGACTGCACATGCAAACATTGCTGAGCAGAGAAAGAAATCAGGCAGCTGCTGGATGCCACATGTCTCTAGGCTCCTTCAGATCATCTCCAGCTCTCTGCTGATGGAGACAACCTGACATGTTCGTGCTCACTGGAACTCGTCATGGAATTCCATGGTGATCCCTCTCCACTAGTGCTTCCTGAATGAGTTGCAGCTACTGAGATCACATGCCACAGGATGGTGAGACCTCTCATACGTGCCTTTCAAACCTGCTGTGAGCAGTGCAGAGCAAAACCTAGCAAGCAGCAGA
The DNA here is from genome assembly GCA_013397075.1 of Rhabdornis inornatus. Classification (NCBI taxonomy): domain Eukaryota; kingdom Metazoa; phylum Chordata; class Aves; order Passeriformes; family Rhabdornithidae; genus Rhabdornis; species Rhabdornis inornatus. The sequence continues at coordinate 443,894 of VWZS01005960.1, forward strand.
ACATCTTAGCACCTCCCAGGAACAAAACTGCCATAGCAGAGTGATGGACTGAAATGAGAGTTATTACTGTTAAAAGCTCTAGAAAGCATTTCTTAGATGTATCTCCCCAAGAATGCTGGCAGCTTTGCAGCATCCAAAGCTGTATTATATACATCACAACTGAAAAAGTCTCATATTTCATAGCCCAAACCCATGAGCATTTAAGAATATAAGAATGTAAAAAATTTGATTGAAATATTCAATATAAATAGTCTCCACAACGTTCTTCTTCAGATATGCTTTTAAAATCAAATACTGTGTGTGTGTCCTTGATATTGCTAAAGATTTTAGCTTTTCTTGGAGGCTTGAAAATCTCCTGAGGTTTTTAGGTTAAATTTATGTATATGAGTTCAGCATTGTCATAAACAGTTTGATAATAAAGTTGCATGAAAACTGTCGTTCTGAACTGCACTGCTTTTCTACTCTTTTCTCTCTTTTCTACTCCTGGCCAGTGTCAAATCTACAAAAAAATACATATAAGATCCTACAGAGGAAGCTGAATAAGAAATCAGTGCCAGCTGGGAATGCTTTGTTCCCTTCTGCTGCTATTTTGTCCTTCAGACCTGCTCTTGTAAAGAGCAAATAAGAGCAAATAATGATGAATATTAATTAAAGTCTTTATAGATACCTGAATGGTAAATACAGATTGATCTTTTGCACTAAACTTAGCTTTGGGAAACTTTTCTTGAACCTCTGAAAATTCAGCGTGAAATATAAGTCAAATCTGTGATGGGTATAGATAAAGCTTTGCTGTGTGCAGAATGTCCTATAGAAAAAAAGACATGTATAGGAGACTTTGGCCATTTGCTTAGGGTGTTCTAACCCCGCTAGTGTTGGGAAATCCTGGTTCTTGAGGCCACATGGTGAGCCATTGGTTTGCTGTAGCAGTGTGCCATGAATTTCTCAGGGCACAGGATTGTGTCCAGAGGGGTCTGGAATATCCCCAGTGAGGAGACTCCACACCCTCTCTGGTCTCTGTTCAGTGCCCAGGCAGTGCCCAGGGAAGAAGTTGTGCCTCCTGTGCAGGTGGAACCCCCTGGGCTCAGTCCCTGCCCGTGGCTCTGGTGCCATTGCTGGGCCCCCCGGAGCAGAGCCTGGGCCCTGCTCGGAGCCCTCCCTGCACACAGGGACACCCAGGGCTGAGGGCCCCTCTCAGCTGGGGCTTCTGCAGTCCTTTCTTGGAGTGTTGTCATCTGGCAACAAACTTACTCTGGCCATTGGAACATCTCCAACAAAATATTCTTCAGTGGTTACGCTCCAAACATAAAAATTGAAAATAAACCTTGTAATCCTCACCCAAACATAGCACTGAGCAAGGGCCTTACCAGACACTGATTATTGCTAGAGGTCTAGGGTTTCTTTCCCCACAATTTCGGTGTGCACAAAGCTTTCTATTCTGTTGAGAATGTAGAGCACAGCAGGCTGATGGAATCAGCACTTTCTTTACCACCCCAGTCCATCACCAATATGCAGCTCTGGCTTCCTCAGGCTTTACTATTTGATGAGTAGTTTAGCAGCAAGGATCTTGTACAGAATTTGTTACTAATGAATTTCAAACTAAACCACGTCTGTTTCTGTATTATGTTCTCTAATTGTCTCAATCTTGGTGTGGTTTAGGCTGGGGAAGCAGTTCCACATGGCAGCTGAGAACAGAGCAGCACAGACTGTTCTGCTTGGCAACATCTGGGAGCTCAGAGTAACATTACCTAAAGAGGGAACAGTTCAAATCTATTTACTGTTAGTCTTGTGGCACCAAAGCATCATGCTGGGCTTCCCAAAGCCACGAAAATTTTTCTTTAGATACTTTCATTAAAAACTGCTTGAGATCCTCTTATTTATTTTGGAAGGAGTCAGTGTTGAATCCTCCTGGGTACAGACAGACACTTGTCCCATGTTGTCACAAGTGAGTGTCACTCAGAGAATGTGCTTGCTATGTCCTGCTCACTGAAGAATGAGTTTAAGGTTGGCCTGAAATGATGCAGGGATTTTGGCAAATATTTTCAGAAAATTTTGTAAGAAGAAACTGTTTGGGTTGCTCAAGTGGAGCAAGGATCTTTATTCCTTTTTATGAGAACACCATTTTGGGTGTGAGGGACCTTTTAGATGTGAAGCATTGGTTACCCTTTTCCTATTCCACATCTAAGGCATTATTATCCATATCCACATTAAGGATATTCTGGTTTAGAGTGGTGGGAGAAGGTTCCTCTGCTGGCTGCTGTTCATAAAAGGATCACTGCCAAAGAACAGCGCTGTCCAGGATTTGGAAAGAGCAGCTGGAGCTTCGTACTCTCTCTGTAGTGGTTGGGATACTCACCTGGAAAAGGGAATGCCCTGGTTCTTGTCCCTCTGCCAGTGATCAATTCAGCTTATTGTGAAAGTGCTTCAAAGGGGAGACTGAAAAGCTGCCCATATCTGGCACAGAGTTTGGAGGCCAGGGCATTATGAGAGCTGGGGATTTGATACTTCTCCACAGGAGAAGGCAGTGAATCTAAATCTCTGGTACTTTGGGTAAGCAGCTTAAAGCACTGGGTTAGGTAGAAAGAGTGGCATTTCTTTGTTATTTTTCAGTATTGCCTAATAAAGCTTTTCATTCCAGTACTTTGCTTTTATTAGAATTGTCAGCAGTGAAAACAAAAATATTTCCATTGACTCATAATGACTTTTTTTCACAGAATCACAAAATATGCTGAGTAGGAAGAGATTTGCTTCTCTAAGAGGAAAAAGAAGAAATCACTTACGTTCAAGGCTAAATGTTTTGTTTGTTTGGACTAAGAACTGAAAAGTTCATTATTTGCACAAAGTATTAACTGAGGGTAAGTGCTTAATGGCTTTCCATAAAGATTTGAATACTATGTAGAGAGAAAGAAAATTTTAAGTGCTTTGGAGGACTGGATCAGAATCTAAAAGATCTTGAAAAACTGGCAAACCAGTCCAAGGTAAACAAAAACATTCTCAGGAAAGCCAAGCACAAAGTGATACAAATAAGATGAAGCAAATATGTCTAAAGCAGGAGATAATTCCCAGGCAGAAGTGCTACCAAATATATGGGGATAACTCTGAGTGACAGAGCATCGAGACATGAAGTTGTGACAACAAGAAAAGATAAATCCCACTGAATGATGCATTCAGAGGTCATTCATTGATAGAAGGACTGAGTCCTTAATTTTTGAGCAGAGAATTAAGTTATCTATACATTGAAGAGGGGAGTGAGGGGTGTTGTACTTTCTTCACAATCAGGTGTGGCTATAGAAGGGATTGTTGAAGTTCTCACACTCCTTTATTTGTCTAATGTTATTTCTCAAGGCATGCAAGTCAATGTTGGTAACAAATGGAAATGTCCTGGAGAGCTGTATTTGCTCACCACCAGACACACAAATCCTTCCTGGGTCTTCCAGCCCTGTGTAAGAGGTGCACAAGGAGGTGAAGCTTCACTTCCAACCACTCACAACTGCAATTCCAGCCACCAAACTGCAAAATTGTCCTGGGGGTAATGCTGCCATGGCATGGAATGAAATTCATACAGTCACTCCAAGGCTTCTGTGGAGATCAGAAGTGATTTCCTCAGTAGACAGCCCACAGAGAGGAGGAACAGGGCATCTGACCACTGCAAATAGACTTAGTCAGGGTTGGTGGAATAAGAATGAAGCAAACCATTTAGATCCCCACCAGTCTAAGAGAAGTTTTTTCCTATTCTTTCTATTACTGACACACTGCTGCCTCTGTTTCCTATTACTTTGTGTTCCCTTTATATCACTTGAACAGTTCAAAGGGCCCATAAAACAAGTATCAATAACCTTTATGCATTCTTAATCATGCCTTGATGTGTTCATACTGCCTAAAAGGGCTGGGGGATAAATAAGAAGGCCCAAGGCATGAAATTAAACTCTAAACTGGGGAAAAGAAAATATATGTGCCTGGTTTATGGCCTCCACAAATGGAAATAAATTGGTCAGGATATGAATCTTCTATATTTGGTACCAGGAATGTATTGGGGTGGGGAAAGGGTGCTGAATTATCCCTCAATTCTATCTGCTCTCCCCTTTTCAATATAAGAATTGCCCGGACTACATTACAGCTGGGAGATCTGGGCAAAAGTGACCCAAGAGACTCATCCTTGGATTTCCTCACTGGGCAACAGGTGTTATTCATGTTCAGCAACAAGACTTCCTTAGTCCAGGCCACAAGAGGACACAGATAGTCTGAAAACTTTCCTCTAAGCAAAGCCCATGAAGTAATTTGAGTTACAACTTAGAGGGAAATAAACCATCTTAAAAGTCAATGGCTTTCTCCCACACTGGGAGCAGGGCTGCCAAGATTTCTGCCCATTAAGGCTTTTTATGGGCAGTTTCTAAAGCCCTGAAAATAGGGATTTCCAAAGGAAATACTGACCCAGATGGAGCAGCAGCAGTGTAAATGAGGCTGCAATAACACTGCTGGGTCCCATAAAGAAGCAGGAAATCATTCACCTGAAATTTGTGTTTGGCATCACGTGCTCCCCTCACTCTTCACATCTTTCAGAATTTTGTGCTCAGTGCAGAGAGAATAACTTTGCTTCTTGGACATCTCTAACATTTTCTGTGCCTGTTATCCTGGTGGCTTTCCTCAACATTCCTAAAGACAATGATCTTTTTATTATTATTTGTTACAAATTGTAATTTTTTTCTGTTGGAGCAAACTTCGAATATTATGAAACTAAACAAATCTAAGCATATCAAAATGAGATCTCAAGAAGTGAACACAATTTGTTGTAGAGTGTGTGTTGCTCAACTCTGTAGGAGGAAAGCAGAACTAGAAAACACCCCAGATTTCAAACTAACCTTTATTCCTGTGATGTGGTTTAGCATCAAGGATTTTGGTCCCTTAATATGAATGGAGCATGCTGACAGATGCAGGCACTACATACTGTGCTAATGTTTACCTCAGGCTAATAGGAGAGGGAGAACTCACCTGACAAGGATGCAAATGCACCCCCTGCATAGCCAGTCCTGTGGCCCACCCAGGATATCAGTGCCATTTAGTGTGGGATTAATCAGCCACTGAGTGGCTTTGAGGTTAAGCACTTGTCAAGAGAGAAAAAGGGACTGGACACTTATATAATGAATCATATAAAGATCAACAGCTACAGTTACATCAGGAAGAAGTGGGAGAAAGAAAAATACATCCAAGAGTTACTGGAAGAAAAAACAAAGCCTGATGGTTTACAGTATAATCTCCCCTCCAAATGAAGCATAAAGGAACCAATTCTCATTTAGTCATCAAGGTTCAATTAGCAGCTTCCTGAAAATGAGCTGCCTAGTGCAGGGCACAGCAAGAGAAAGGATACAGGGATGGCTGGTGATCCAATGGGGTACTGCCCCTGTGCCATGCTTACTGAACCTTTCAGGTGATACTGTGGGGACAGAAATTAGACTCTGCAAACTGCTCCTACCTTGGGACAATGCCACAACCAGACAGGGTTTGGCTTTGCACTTCCAGAGGAGGTTGTAGCAAGGTGGGAGGTGGTCTCTTCTCCAAAGCAAGTAGTGACAGGACAAGAGGAAATGGCCTGAGGATGCACAAAGAGAGGTTCAGGCTGGACATAAGGAGCAGTTTCTTCTTGGAAAGGGTTGTGAAACATTGGAACAGGCTACCCAGAGTGGAGTCCCCATCCCTGATGGTGTTGAAGAAACCATTGGATGTGGCACTCAGTGCTCTGGGCTGGTTGACATGGTGGGGATTGGTCACAGGTTGGACTCGATGATCTCAGAAGTCTTTTCCAACCTCAGTGATTCTGTGATGCTCTACCAAGTAACTTGCATAGAAAACAAGAAACTTATCTCCAGGATGAGGAAACTTATCCATGAAAAGCTATCCCCACAAAGCCTGGGCACACAGGAGCCCCAGGACTCTGGTACCTCCTCAGCTGGATCAACACTGGTGTCCTGTCCTGTCCCCCTCTTTGATCCCTCTCTCTCTTCCCTTCCAGCCCACCCTTTTGTTCCAAACCCACCACCACGTGCCTGTACTTGGAGATCAGGGACAAACTGACACAGATTTGCATGGCAGGTGTGTGATTTGCCCATAGAACTTTACAAACTTTCACAGACCTTCTGACTTTTGTTATTCCTTTCAACCAGGAGCATGTGTGGATCTTAGGATCCTCCCCTTTGAGGAGGACACCATAGTGAGTCCTTGCTTAGTTTGCAGCTCCTCCTGCACTGACTGAAGTGTCATGCAGAGCCCACTCTGGATGATTTGCTTGTCCTCTTATTCCTGTTTAAGAGGAGAAATATGTTTTTACTGTCCTACTGCACCTTTTCATTAACATGAACATGGAGGGACAGCATGGTAACAGCCACCTACCCTTTTAAAATTTTTTAAATATGCACCACAAGCATTGCTTCTTTCTACCTAAAGTATCGGTTTATTTTAATGTATTTATGAATTTTCTTAAATCTTCCTTATTGCCAAACGTATTTGCCAAAAGAAAGAGCAGAAGAAGTATTGTAATCATTCTGTCTTCTTTACAAAACAGGATTTCTGGAAATTTTTAGGTATATTAAATTATGGTCTCAAGAGGTAACACAGAATGTAAAGAAAAAATTGAAGGAATTTTAAGAATCACAAGACAAAGATAAAATTAGCCACAAACTCAACAAGATGAGGGCTGGAAGGAAAACAAATGCCTTTAGCTTAGTTTCCTTTTACTGTTAGAGAATCCATCTTGGGAACTTGGCAAAGTATACTTTACAGGGATACTCAAAGAAAACACATTAAGAACAGTTATTTTTATTTTGACAAAGAATTTCAAAACGTTTCAAAGGAACCTCAATAGAACTATAACTATTAACTGGAAAAATTCATTGTTAAGGGCTTTTCCTGTAGAAACATGTCACTGAAACTTTTTTTTTTCCCTCATGCTTTCCATGAAAAGGAAGACTTCACATCTAGAAACATTGGTTAATGTAACAATAGTAGCAAGTTGCAGTGTTGCAAACTGAGGAAATCTAATTGCTATTTTAGTGGGGAGGATTATTTCCTATAAGCAGCACAGTACAGTTTGCAAGATTCTTATTTTCTAATGCACAGTTGCACCAGGTGGGATTTCCCTGTCCTTATATAAGAGTTCATTTTGGTTTGTCTACTCCAGACTTGTTTATAATTAATAATCAATAATTCTTGGCATGATTAATCTTATCCATTTCTCCAAATGAAAAAGTATGTGCATACCAAATATGTATTTAGTTTTGAGCTGCCAGCATCTGTGTTTACACAAAATCTTGAGAGAAAATACTCCTATTTGCCTTTGTGATATGCAGGGCAATAGTTGGAGTGCATGGACATATTTTCATGTGCAAATTAAAGCACATGCAGTGGCCTAAGGGACAGTGAGATAAACTGGGAAACTGAACTACAACAGATACAGCAATCAGTGGGGAGAGGGTAGGGAATGACAGCCCACTCTTTCTTCTTCAGGGAGCAAAGGGAAAGGAAACAGCCTTCCAAAAGTCTTCCTGAGGAGGAAAGAGAGAAATTTCTGGGCTGCACCCAGAGCCCCAGGGCAGCAGGGGAGGGGGGATTCTGCCCCTCTGCCCCGCTCTGCTGAGACCCCCCTGCAGGGCTGCATCCAGCCCTGGGCCAGCACAGGAAGGACAGGGAGCTGCTGGAGCCAGGACACAGCAGGGACACCAAGGGATCAGAGGGATGGAGCAGCTCTGCTGGGAGGAAAGGCTCAGGGAATTGGGATTGTTCAGCCTGGAGAAGAGAAGGCTTTGGGGTGACCTCATTGTGGCCTTCCAGTGCCTGAAGGGAACCCACAGGAAAGATGGAGAGAGACTCTTGACAAGGGCCTGGAGTGACAGGACAAGGGGAATGGCTTCACACTGACACAGAGCAGGGTTAGATTGGATATTGGGAAGGAATTGTTCCCTGTGAGGATGGTGAGCCCTGGCACAGGTTTCTTAGAGCTGTGGCTGCCCCATCCCTGGAAGTGTCCCAGGCCAGGTTGGATGGGGCTCTGAGCAACCTGGGATAGTGGAATGTGTCCCTGCCCATGGCCACCTCCTCAGGTGACACATCTGTAAACAATGGCAGTGTTAGGCACTAAGCATTTTTGAACCATGAAAATTATGCTAGGTCTTCTGTTAGGTATTTCTAGGTTTCAGCATGCACACATGGGTTATACTTGTGGCCTACAAGGCTAAGAAGGAATTGGCAGGAAGCAATGCAATCCCATAATAAGCAGTATTGTATCATACCTCTGGAAAGTAGCAATTCATTTGAAAAACATTAAGAAGTTTGCAAGTGGGTATGAAGACTACTTTTAGTATTTTGTTCTTCTTTTTAAAAAATGCTCTAAGATTACAAATCTCTTTATTTCTAGTGAAGACTATGTTTAGTGTTTTTGGAGCAATCCACTTAAGTGAGTTTATTTTTAAACCAAAGGAAATATGCCCTTATTTACACCCAGTTGATCTCTTCAGGTTGAGAGGACATTTACAAACGGACAAAGGGGATAAATTTGTTGTGTGGCTGCTTAATCTAAATCCATGAACCAACCATCACATAACTGTGTCTTCCACAGGAATCCACCCATCCTGCACAGCTAAGAGGTGGTAACACACAGGAGGTAAAACCCATGATGGGGCAGAGCAAAGTGTAGCTTCAGGAGGCAACCTCAAGCCTGAGAACTGCAAATGACTTTGTTGTGGTTTAACCCCACACAGCCACTCACTCTCCCCTGACCCACTGGGAAGGAAAAAAGCTGGAATAGGCTGGGTGAAAGCCAGAAAACCCATGGGTTGAGATAAGGACAGTTTAATAGGGAAAGCAAAAGCCAGGCAAGCCAGGAAAGCAAAACAAGGAATTGTTTCATCCCTTCCCATAGGCAGGCAGGTGTTCAGCCATTCCCAGGAGAACAGGGCTCCATCACACACACCTGGGAAAAAAAATGCCATAACTTCAAAATTCCCCCACTTCCTTCTTCTCCCCATCAGCTTTATAAGCTGAGCATGATGCCAAAAGGTCTGGAATGTCCCTTTGGCCAGTTGGGGCCACCTGTCCTGGCTGTGTCCCCTCCGAACTTGTTGTCCACCCTCCTTGCTGATGGGGTGGGGGGAGAAGCTGAAAAGACCTCAGTGCAGCAAGAATTAAACATCCCAGTGTCACCTACCCTGCTTCCAGCATAAATCCAAAACACACCTCCACACCAACCACTGAGAGGGAAATTAACTCTATCCCTGACAAACCAGCACATCCTTCAATTCTGAGTTTCCACAGCTGCTAATAACAGCTCTAAAACTCTCCTGTGACATGTGCATGGGACTCACATTGAAAGCCAGTTTAAACTCCAGGAATTGAAATGGACCCACCAGGATCTGGGCATTATGCCATATAATAAGCACTGATAACAGAATGCATGGAGTTGCACTAATTCCAAGGCCTTTTTCAGACTCATAAAGTATCCACAAAATTTACACTTCTATTGCAATGCAGTTTCATGGCAAGTCCCTGCTCTTTTGGAAGAATATACCAACCTGTGTCTTTATATTCTTCATTGTCAGAATAATCCTCTTAAAACCTCTTTTTGCAAGTGATTTTCTTTTTTCATGGATTGCACATCTTTTATTGGTGCAGAAATTATCTTGGTTCTGAACATCTCATTCCTTCCATCAAAACCTGTGGGGTGGTTTCTGCAGAGAATCCTCCTATTTCACCTGTATACATGTGTTTTGGGGAAATGAAGTGACATAATGCTTTCAGTAATTAATAGTAAATTAATTTCATAGAATATCCTGAGTTGGAAGGGACCCACAAGGAATATTGAAGTCACACTCCTGGCCCTGCACAGGACAGCTCTTAGTTATGCTAGTAAAGAGCAGCTGGGCCTGGTATACATCATTTTTAAATGCATAAATGAGGATCCTATATTTTCTAGCTTTGAATCTGGCCCTTATTTCAAGGCATAAAAATTTCTCTTGTCTGGCATTTCTACTCCTGCAGGTCCAGATTCTCCGTCTCTCACTTTTGACGCCTAAATTCCCAACTCCCTCAGGGATATATATAACACAAAAAAACAATAACACAATATAGCAATATGTCACAATATAACATAGAATAATTATGGTTGGAAAAGACCTCTAAGACCAGCAAGTCTGCCCACCAAGTCAGCACTGACCCATGTCCCCAAGTGCCACATCAGCATGATTTTGAACCCATTTGCCCAGAAGGACAAATTTAGCTCTGGGGAAGCTCACAGGGGTTTTATCTTGCACAAGAGCAGCAGAGAGACTCTGCATTACACCTGATCCCAACTAGCCCCTTCCCCATGCCACCAGTGAGCAGAGGTACTGGGAGTTTTCACAGTTTAGGGTTTACAGCAAGACACTGACAAAGTCTCCATCAATTCACTTCTCACCAGGGATTAGTTCTACCAACCCAGGCCCTGCATGTGCAGGATGCAGGGGGAAGAGCTCAGTTATGGAAGTCTTGCAGCCCTGACCCACTCACAGTCCTTTTTCAGACAGAATTCCTGTTTCCTCAGGCACTGCCCTCTCCATAAAGGCAGCCCTGCTGCCTGGCCATCTGCACTGCCACTGGCTGGGGACAGCAGCAGCATAGCAATCACCATGGTGGGGTTATCTGATAGCCATTAAATGTAATCCAGATTAGCAGAGCAAATACTTCTGAGTCTGCCTGATGGCTTTGCTCTGCAGGACCCAACTGTGGCGAATCTGGAACTTGGCACTGGTGTTTTTGTGCTCACACTCAGGTGCCACCTAAGTGCCCTGGTCCAAGGGGACTTGGAGGCTGCTGAAGTGACATTCTGGTCACATAAAGGCAGTGTTTGGCTGCATATCTGTGTGTGTGTCTTGACCCTTCCAAAGGGTTTGTATCTCCTGCTCTTTAAAAGAATACTTTTTTCATCTGCAACATCTACAGATTTAAGCGTTTTTTCTTATTTCACCTCTCTGTGAGAGATCACAAAGCAGAGAGGGGCTGGACTGAGAAGATAGTGTCTTTCCCCTTTTTCTTTCTAATCTAAAAGATTAAGGAACTTTCACATGTTTAATTTAGATTGCGATTTCTTCACTGGGCCTGTTCAGATATTCAGATCCTCAACCTGCAGTACAGCAAGACAGACAATCAAAGATACATCTTGCTCCCAAACACTACAGATTAGCATGATAAATTGCATGGAGTCTTCTAACAGTTCACGAGTAACTTTTCTCTCAAAGCTGTTTTCTCACTAGCTGGAAGTAGAAAAAATGCATTTGTCACCTGGCAGAAGGATCCCTAGAGCTGAACACAAAGGTTTTTTTTTCTGAAGGACCCCAGGTGCTGTAGAAGAAGGGCTGTCATGGCCTTCTTTGACTGGTGCTGTGGTACTCTCTGTTCTGCTTGAGGGCTGCTGCATTGGCACAGAGCTTGTTACCTCAGTGGAGTGAGAACGAGCTCTTCCCTTCTCAGAATTATCAATCAGGGATCTCTTCAGTTGTGTTTTTATCCAGGGCTTCTTCTCAGCCTTCAGAACCTTTCTTTTGGCTGCTAAGAGATCCTACCACCCAAGTACAAGGGAACATGATTAATGGGTTTGCATGTCAGCCTGCCATGTTCAGCCTGGGATGACAGGCTGGGATTTCCCACTGTTGCTCAACTGCTCTGGTTATGCACTTTTTAAATTATTTTTTCCCACAAATCCTGGTAATTACATTTTCCATTTAGCTCCACTGGTCAGGCCTCATTCACACTTGCAGCTTTCTGAAAAGTATTCTTGGGCTGAGGCCCACAAAGCAGGCAGCAGAAGGGAGATGCTCCTATCCCAAAGAACCCTTAATTTCTTCGGGCTTCCCTGAGGAGCTTTGCCTCAGTTTTGAACCTCCTGAAAAGCCAGGTGTTCCTGCATCCACCATGAGTGAGGGCTGGCCAGGTATAAATGATGGAGACATCATACCCTCTAGTGGCAGGAATATCTGTCACTCCAGTGCCTTGGGAGAAGCATTCCAGGATTCTGGAGGCTCATAAGGGACAGACAAATAGGTGGTGAATGTCACTTAAACTCTTGTGGAGCAATCCTTTATAATATATTGACATCTCAAGAATCAAATAGAAAGATTTGCCCAGAAAAATGAGTGCCAAAATCATGTCCTTAATATCATCAAGAATCCCCTTTATTGCTGGCTAGTTCAGCACAACATAAACCAGGAATAACTGTAGCAAAGGCACTTTATTGTTGTTGTTTTCCTCTTTTTTCTTTTTTTTTTCTTTTGTCTAAGATAATCTCAGTTGCTAACCCAGAATTATCACTAATTGTATGAAATAATGCAGCCAAATATCAGACACTTTCCATGCTTGGTTCTCATCGGCAATATATCCTTCAGGGTTAAACAAAAAACAATCTGCAGGAAGCAAAGTATCCTAGGTTTTAGCATTATTAAAAATAAAAATTGACTGATAACAGGAAGGGTTTACTACCTGACACTTGAGTTCATATCCCTCTAGGTAGTTTTGTTCTTGTACAACAGCAGCTGCCTCAGCAAAGCCATGGGAGGGATAAGCATTTTTAATTCGTGCCTGCTCATATAGAGGAGGTTGCAGAAAGCTGCTTACGAGTTTGCTTTTGAAAGTCTGGTGTTTGGGGTTTGCTCAGCTATTTGCCTAAGGGCAGGATGACATTCCTGTGGCGTGTGCTTTCTTGAATTCCACATAATACGTGGGGCTTTTTTGCCTAAAATCAGAGTTTCGAAAAAAAAAGGAAAACCCCCCCAACTCCAAGAAATAGTAAACGATAGCAAAAGATAATAGGGCTTTAACTGAGTTCTGCTCCGTGATGAAGCATGTATTGTTTCTAAGGTTTGGCAGTGGCAAACTGGTATAATAACCCATTACTTACTGCAGTGCTGATCCAAATCACCATCCCATTTTCAGGTTCCACATCACATCATTCAAAGCAAGGTCGCTGCATTTCAGCACTGCTGACAGAGTCACAGTTTTGTTGTTGTCACATGTCAGTCCATCCATATCACTTTGCTGTCCTGCATGAATTAGTTAAGCCAGCATTTTGTAATTAATTTGACATGTCTGGCTAATTTCTGCTCTCTTCATTATGGAGATCCTCAGAAGAAGATTTACCAAAAGCTGATGATCAGTTTTGTTCCTTCTTCTGCTCTTGCCATGAGCCAGAATGCTTCAGTGAACCCCATCACCACAGGCACACAGCTCTGCACTAATTATTGCACAGCCACCCATGTGTCAATGCTGACCAATGGAGCATCCAGTAGTTATAAAATAATTAAATAGAGTAAATAAGCTTGCTTTTTGCCATTTAAAAGTTGCACAAGATGTCCAGGTGTCTTCAGCCACAATATTGTGTCCTTGTCAAAAGCCAAATTAATTAAGGTATGAAATGCAGAGTTTTCAAAGATTTCCTTTCCAGAGCTGTGCTAATGGTCCAGCTGCAAGATTCGGCCTCGTGTGGCAGGCTGGGGACACACATCTGTGTGCCTGCCCTGTTCCATCCACCAGGGAGCCAAGAGTTAAATCCCAGACAAACTCTAGCTTGCACAAACAGGGACTGACATCTCTCCTATGATAAGGGGTAATGATCATTGGGACATAATACAGACACTAATAAATGGCATCTGGGGAAAGACAAGATATCCCTCAAGGTGCCCTTTGGGGGAAAATACTAAGATGACTTTTTATTAGACTTCAGAGATCCTGCCCAGTTGAGCCTGATGGCACAAAGCCAGTAGGAATCATGCTTCAGTAGTCCTACTGCTTGTGAAATGGCTAATTTCACAATATATTTGGAAATCCTTATTAAGGGTAACATTGTTTACCCTCCTGTACAAGGAGAGTTAAAAATCCTTGTTATTGTTCAAAATTCTCATTAAAAGGTTATCATACACTGACTGAAAAATAACAAAACTGAGAGCGAGGAGCAGGTCTGGCCATGTATGTGTGATGTAAGAGAAAGAAAACAAATTCAGAGACTTGAGCAAGAAGTAGAGAAGAGGCATTAAGGAAACAAAAACTCAACAGGGAAAGAAGATTCCTGGAGAACAGGAAAAAAAGAACTGAGGACATCTACCTGCAGGGCTGAGGGATGTGAAAACACACAAAGGACAGGTGAGGTGTGGGAACTGAACATGGATGGAAAGACAAGGTATCAAGACCAAGAGAAAGGGCCTGGGTTTTACTTTTGGAGCTTGGCTGATGATGTGGCACTGGGACTCTTCCTGCTTCAGAGAAAAGCTGTCAGCAACTGAAACCCTTCTAGGGTCCAAACGTCCCTGGCTTTTTGCAGCTGGTACAGAAAAGAAACTAATGGGCTACAAGTTCAAAATGGCCTTTGGAGATGTACTTGGTTTTCCAGGAAATGTGGGCATTTCTCATGGCCTGCACTTTTTTCAGATAGCATACTAAAGCAGGCCCTGCTACCTTTTCAGTTAATAGCAATTATTCAATTGATATTGAGGGACTTAGTCCAGAATGAGACAAAACACTGATGCTCCTCTAGGTAGCTACACTGGCCATAAAGACCACTTAGACAAATAAAACTCCCAACAATCAGTGTCCTAGCTATCACCTTATGCTACTTCTTGGAATATTGTTAGAATAAACTGTATGCCAAGCAAAACATCTTTAAAGAAGGGCAAAAATGCCTCATGGGCAGAAAGGAGTGAGGAAAATATGTGAGAAATATCCAGCAGACACAAGGTGAGAGAGCAGGAGGGAGAGGCAGTGCTCTAGGCACCCAAGCAGAGATTCCCTGCAGCCCACGGAGAGGGCCACTATGCTGATTGCCTAAATGCTATGAACTAAGACTCTTAATGAAAAGTTCCATTAGAAAATGAGAGTGAAATAATTTCAATTACTTGGTACCACAGCTTTTGGACTGATGAAGGTGAGGACTTATGCTCCTTTTCCAATCATTGCTTTTCTTCTCTTAGGGAAAAATGTGTTCTTTCTTTTCTCTGAGTGTTTAATTACATTCTCTATGGCATTTCACTGGTAGATTTTTAAGACATTTTTGTGCCAGCACCAATTCTACCCCTCCCTTTATAATCAAATAACCTGTTTTCTCTTCCAAGATCTCTTTTTTTTCCCCCTCAAAACAATTTGCTTAAATCTGTAATTTCTTCATCAAGGTGCTTTGACAAATTAATATAAGAATCTGTCTCAGCAATGGTGTGGCCAGCAGGAGCAGGGCAGTGATTGTCCCTCTGTACTGGGCACTGGTGAGACCACACCTCGAATCCTGTGTCCAGTTCTGGGCCTGTCACTACTAAAAGACTTTGAGTTCTTCACTGAAAGGGTGGCCAGGAACTGGAATGGGCTGTCCAGGGATCTGGTGGAGTCCCCATCCATGAAGAAATGACTGGATGTGGCCCTCAGTGCTCTGGTTTAGCTAACAAGGTGGGGATTGGTCAAAACTTGGACTTGATGATCTTGGAGGTCTTTTCAAACCTTGATGATTCTGTGACAAATACAAGATTTATATATTTACTTGTTGAATTCTATGTAGTGCTTTTACTCTGTACTCAGATTTCTTTTTATGAGATGGGTCTTTTTCTTCCTCTCCTCCATTTTTTTTCCTTAATTCAGGATCTGTTGCAAAGACAATTTTTATCAGATCAAATGCTCTCTGTCAGGCTGAACTGGCCCTTTAGACTGCCTCTTCAAAAGAAGGTTTTCAGAAAGGAAGTGAACATGTCAGCCATACTACTCAGTATATCCCTTGTCCTTAGCCATAACAATTTTATTTTCACCAGTGCCACCTCAGCAGGGAGATAAAGAGTTTCCAGGAACAGATAAAAGGGACAGCAGTTTCCAAGCTGGAACAAAGGATAAGTCAGCTGATTTTTACTGGGTGCTACCTAGGCACTGGCATCCAGGGAAGGAAGAGTGTCACACTGAGTTTATTGGCTCCTGACAAGGCATTCCCAAAGTCTGGCTGGAGCTGGAAAAGCCCTGGCCTCCCACAGAGGATTCTATCACTTTAGGGAAGAGATCAGGATCATTAAGTTAATTTCCTGTGTTTTATTGAAATCAGTTCCACACCATGACCTTCAAGACAGGCGGACTGTGTTAAAAACAAGGCAAAACAAAGCTAATCCCAGCAAGGACATCAGTCTGATTCTGGATAAGAGGAGGCTTTATAAAGTATTAGAAAGAGAAAATAGTTTCCCTCAACATTTGTGTGCAACATGGGAATCCATCTATCTTTCATTAAATCTTTCATTAACTTACACAACTTTTTCCAAGTGGAAATATTATTTTTCCTAGTTCTTCTTGTTCCATCCCTTGTGTCCTGCATTCTTCTCCTCCTTTCTCATTTCCAGAGCTGCTTCTTCCCTGCTCCATTTTTCCACATTTTTACAGTGCTGAGAAGTAGCCACACAGTGCTGGATAGAAGCACATTTAGGGACTATCCGTGGAGTTAATATGGAGCAGGTGGGAAAAAACTCACATTAAAATAACAACAATCTGTCTAAGGCCCAGTTCCCTGCATTTACAGCTGGATTAAATTGTGTTGCACTCACTTCACAGACATAGCAGGGTCTGCTCTGCCCACCACTGGTCCTATTGAGGGATCTTCCTTTCCTGCAGGCAGTAAAATATCTGGCAAAGAGATCTCAGGGAAACCGTTTTTTGCCTTATCTCATATGAGGTGTAAGACAACTACTCCATGTTAGAAAAGTCCAAAGAGAAATTGAAACACCTGGAAATGTTCAACTGAGATGAAAGGCATATATAAGATGTTTCAAGCATTTGAAAAATAATTAATTATGTGATTATATTGTTCGTGGTAGTCCCTAACAAGATAATGATGGGTATCTAATGATATTTAGATGTAGGAAGTTTCAAAGTGTCAAGAGCTCTAAAAAGAGAATGTAAGGCTAAAGTACAGTGAGAAACTAAGAGGCAGAGAAGCCAAAACTTTAATCAAACTCAGAAAAAGATTGAATATTCATATGCATATTCATAACCATTTGTAAACACAACAAATATTGTGCCAGATCAAGATTTCAATGGGAGAGGAGAGGAGAGCTAAAACCAAGGGAAAACAAAAGCTCCTCCATCCTAAAAAAAAAAAAAAAAAAGAAAAAAAGAAAAAAAATGAAGAATCCCCTGAAGAAAAAGCCAAAAATCCAAGAAAAAATAATCCCTTCTAAAGGAGTTACTTCATTAAATCATTCCAAACAGGGCCTCTGCCAGACTCCACTCCCTTGTAGTAACATAAATAGAATGATTCACTTTCACTGAGTCAAGAGCTCGGAGGTTGCCAGTAACCACTGTATTTCATGGGCTTTTCAGAGTCAGTAGGAAACAGCAAATTAAGGATCAGTTAAAGCTTTTATATACATGAGGCCTGCCACAGTATAGAGGAAGGATCACACATCCTTGCAATTGTGGTGGCTTCCAAGCACACCACACTGAAGGAGAGCTCCAGTGGTTTTTCCAGTGGAAAAAGATGTTTCCCCTTGTTCCTGGATGCAGCACTCACACATTGCTTCTGCTGTGGTTTCGATCTGGTTTTCTCCTCCTATCCCCCCCAAAAAATATTTTGAGGTTGTTTGCAATGCCCATCACATGTAAATTTCTGCCTTTCCACTCTTTCCCTGGGCATTAACAGGTGCAACAAGGAAGGAGGAGGGATTCTTCTAAACCTTTTCCTCATTTATTACACCTGCATGTAGCTCAATGCACAAAGTCCTTCAGAAGCTGGTACAGAATCACAAAATAATTTAGGTTGGAAAGACCTGTGGCCCCTAAGCAGAGCATTAGTAAATATTGAATTTGAGCCCTTGCTCAGGGCTGTATCCAGTCAAATTTTTAACAGCTCCAAGGACAGAGACTTTTTAAACACTCTGGGAACCTGTTCCCGTGTTTGATCACCCTTGTGGTCTTTTTATCTGATCAGGCTTTCTTTAGCTTTAACAAGACTTAAGAGACTGGGAAAAGGAAACAAATCCCTCTGTGGTTTCCAGATGTGCCATTGGAAAGACCCATGAAGACCCTGCTGATTTTCCATGCTAAATGAGGCTTGTTTGACTTGGTTTTACTTTGCCTCCTCTACATGGCTCATCTTGATCCCCTTAGCACCTACAGTGTCCCCATTTTAGGACAGAGATGCCATTGGCAATACATCCATGTGCCAGAGCTGTTTCTCTTGGCTCTGGGGGCACAGCCTGCCTTAAGAATTGCTGGCTGATCTCAATCCCTTCCCCAAGGGAAAAGGATTACAAGATTAGCTGATTGCCCTGCTGCAGGGATTGGGAATTTGGCAGGAATCTAGCAGTGGTCTGGCTGGCATCAGGATTTACATATTACAATCAGCTGTATGTGAAACCACTGCAAAGTGTTTTTTTTATACCCTGCACTTACTACAGCTCAATACAGATATTATGTTCTAGCCTTGGCATTGTTAATTCGAACCTTGACACTCTTCATTAAAATAAAAAAGATAAACCAAATCAGTTCTAGTGTACAGAAACCTAAATTTCAGTTTCCAAAGATGCCAAATATTAAGAATCTATTTAATTAACAGCAGCAGGGGAAAAGTGTTCTAATGTGCACAACTTTTAGGTTTTTCCTTAACTATTTTGCAATAGTTTAGCTATTCTGGATGTCCTGGTTTAATAAGTTGTTCTGGACAGGGGAAAAGTCTCAACACCATTCATGCTGCTCAGAACAGCTTAAATCAGGGAGTAATCCTCAAATTTGGTGGTTTTCCTCCCTCCATTGGCTGCTCCTAAACACATCCTCATAATGCTTGAACCAAACCAGGCTTCAGCAAAGCGACAGAGAGGAAGAATCAGCCAGCAGCAACTCAGGACCAACTGCTGAGGGATTCCACCTCTATTTTCTCCATTGAGGAAACCAAATCTTTCCTGGGATGTGCTGTGCCGCAGGCACATTGGACTTGCTGCCTTTTCTGTTCCTCCTCTCAGCTCTTAACTCTCCACACATGTAAATGCAGAGAGATTTGCCCTTGGTTTCCAAACCACAGCAATTCTGCAGAGTCCTTGATAGTTCTGAGAGGACTAGAAAAGCTGGGGAGTGCTGGAAAACAAGAGTTCCTCGGGAGATTTGAAGATTGCAATGATTTCTGCCCAGACAAACCTTTCTGGGTTTGGTTCCCAGTTTCACAGTTTGCATGCTGGGGAAATTCTGCCATTACATAAAAATAAAAACAGCAACAAGAAGGAAAATGTGTTCATGAACGGGTGATTAAATCTTCTTTTTTTGTGCTGGTGGGTAGAACTGTCCTAACTCAACAGGAGGTGCTCAGAACTCCAAGCATTTAAAAATATTTTCCTTGGGAGCATGTAGGACAAGGAGGTGAATCTGAACTAGAGGAGAGGTCAGGCTTAGTCACCTCATTTTCTATCCCTCCTACAGGAGTCCAGGGACTTAGACCTTTTCCTTTCCTCACTGAAAACAGTGCCTGGCAGAGATCCTGAAATCAACAAGAGGATGACTCCCAACTTTAAGAGCTTAGCAAACTTCTCTTATGGTTAGAAAATAAATTTAAAATGCAATGAGAGTTTTTAAAATAGCTATCATGAACAAAAAATCCCAAACCACCAACATTTTACAGCACTTCAATTTGCTTCTTAAAAGCACTATTATTATCTCATTTTAAACTCTCTTTTCCTATTGTTGATGTATTACAAGAAAGTTTTTCCACAGCAGTTTGTCAAAATTGAGAATTCATGTTTTATTTTTCTCCAGGACATTTGTGAAAATTACTTTTGGTCCTGCACTGTATGGTAAGATTAAATTTGCTCTTAACTTACTTGGCTTTCTAATTTAACTTTTCTGGCATTATTCAAAGGCAGCTGAAACGGTAAAATTCAAATTTGAAAATTTGACCTATTTATCACTCTTACTTTCCAAGCCAAATCTAAGAATATACATTAAATTATTTTGAAGGGTTGTCATTTTATGGTTTATTTTTTAAACATGTATATTTAAACTTTTCCACTAATTCCCAAACTTTGCTCCAATCCCTAGATATGGAGAGATCCACTTTGCTGTCATTGCTAGACTGTAAATTATAGAAAAAAAAAAATCTAGAAACTGAGGATTCAGTATTCAAATATCAAACCAAGCAGCAGGAGTTTGATGTATTGTATTTACAAATCCAACTAAATTTTTAAACAAAGAAATAAAATAATAAAATATGTAATGTTAGGTGATCAAAAAAGAGCTGAAACAATATCTTTGCATGAAGGATGTGTTTATGTTTACAAGTTCCTCAGGCAATCCTGCTTCAGTCTAGTGAGCCTTAATATAAACTCCATGATTTGCTTTTATAGGATCTCCAGTTTAAATTGGTACAGTTGAAATATACTTCCTCCCCAAAAGGTATGAGGACAGTTTCTTCTTCCCACTGTGTTTTTAGGTAGAAATCCTGATTTTAAATTGCTTTCAAATGCTTGGAATTTTAACCACCTGGAAAGAAACAAGAAGTACCCCAACTCCCTGCTCTGAATTTTCAGCAGAATCTAGCAGAAAAAGTGGGACTATCTCCACTGGGTCCAAAAAAATCTTAGTAGGTTTTTTCAGATAAAAACTGAGTAATTATTCAGACTTTTTTAGAACAATAGCTTAAAATGTGTCTCATATTGGAACAGCTCCAGATTTGAGACTAACAGAGGAATAAAGCCAAGAGTTGTGCTTTTATATTTTCCCTCTTGATTAAGGCGTGTTCAACTCCCATTCCCAAGACCTACTCCCTCCTTTATGAAACTGGTATTGATCTGCCTCCAAAGCAGAAGCTATTCCTGTGATGAGGAATTTCACCATGATGAGGGGGATTGACGGGACTGATAGCAATCTGTTATTCACCCCTGGGTGAGGGAATTGGTAACAAGACTGCAAGGTAATGAAGAATTAAGAGTTGGATCTCAGATCTGGGAAAGATTTCCTCAGAGATTATTAGAAAACATGGTAAATCTTTCTTCTGGCAACAAAATCACCACCTGAGTTGAAGGGACATCAACAAGGAGGCTAAATCACATCTCCCACCTGCCAACTTTTCACTCAGTGGCTCCTGTCAAGTCAGCACAAAAGTATGTCTCTGCAAATGGATTGAGTTCAGTTTCTAAAACAAATAAACATTCAACCAAATGTCTTTGCTGTATGAAACACAGCAGGCTGATATCTCCACACCTGCTCCTGTGAGCAGTGTTTTACTCTGAAGACAGCAGGTCCTCCTCCAGGATGAGGGGGATCCAGGTTGCTGGCAGCCCAGTTGTGGTTTCCAGCTCCCGTCTGGGATCTGGGGCAGGACTGAGATCTCAGGTTAAGATCTTACACGGGTGTTTCTCGTGCCTAAAGTCTCACATACCTCTGAAACTCAGAATCTTAGAACCACTGAATCATAGAATGGCCTGGGTTGGAATGGACCTTAACATCTTCCAGTTCCAACCTCCAGACACCTTCCCCTATCCCAAGTTTCTCAAAGCCCCATCCAATCTGGCCTTGGACACTTCCAGGGATGGGGCAGCCACAGCTGCTCTGGACAAATGCCCCTCTCCAGCTTCCCTGTAGCCCCTTCAGATATCAGGATGTGCTGTGAGGCCATCATGCATCGTTCCCTTCTCCAGGCTGAATAGCCCAAATTTTCCCAGACTGTCTCCATAGGGAAGGTGCTCCNCATCTTCCAGTTCCAACCTCCAGACACCTTCCCCTATCCCAAGTTTCTCAAAGCCCCATCCAATCTGGCCTTGGACACTTCCAGGGATGGGGCAGCCACAGCTGCTCTGGACAAATGCCCCTCTCCAGCTTCCCTGTAGCCCCTTCAGATATCAGGATGTGCTGTGAGGCCATCATGCATCGTTCCCTTCTCCAGGCTGAATAGCCCAAATTTTCCCAGACTGTCTCCATAGGGAAGGTGCTCCAGTCCCCTTGTCACCTCTGTGGCCTCCTCTGGACTTGCTCCAACAGTTTCATATTCTAATTTATTCTGGTTTGGTACACAATTTTCCAAACATATTCTGGTTTTTGTACACAAATTTCCAAACATAGGCTCTCCAGACTAAGCCCCTGAGCTGAGCTGAGGTAATCTCCTTAATCAATAGTAAATGTGTTCAAAAGGAGGTTGTCACCCCAAAGCCTTGTCTTTGGTACACATAGTTCTGACACTTGTTTGGCAGACAAAATGTCCCCAAAAAGTGGTCTTTTAGGGACTTTGACTTACATATCAGTAAACCCCATCCTGCTTTAAATCAGCACACAGTTTTCTTAATCTCACATTGAAACATGAATGGAGAAACATGGCAAGGAGCAGAAAAACTTCTAAAAGCAAAGACTTGGATGCTCCTGGTGTCTAAGGACTAAATCCTGAGGTTAGTAAGCCCAGCCTGCTCTGTTTCCAGGAGACAGTTCCTATCCTCTCCCTAAACAAAGATGTAGTTCCCAGAGCCAAATTCCCAGAATTTAGGATCTAAGGAGAACACAGACAAACAGAAAGTAATCTGTCAAGACACTTGGCATAACATAACACATAAGCATTGAAATTCTTCCCACTTTGGTATATTCTATTATTCATCATGAGTGGAAAAAAAAAAGAAGGCTGTTTTCAATGGCTTGTACAGAATTTCTCCCACCTACATTGATGCATGTCACTCTCAGGCCTTCTTTAAGTAGAGACAGAAACAACACTGACATGTACAAATCTATTCTTCTGAGTGTTGCAAGGAAAGGCTGAGGGAACTGGAATTGTTCAGCCTGGAGTAGAGAAGGTTTTGGGGTGACCTCATTGTGGCCTTCCAGTGCCTGAAGGGAGCCCACAGGAAAGATGGAGAGAGACTCTTGACAAGGGCCTGGAGTGACAGGACAAGGGGGAATGGCTTCACACTGACATAGATCAGGGTTAGATTGGATATTGGGAAGAAATTTTCCCCTGTGAGGGTGCTGAGGCCCTGGCACAGGGAGGCTGTGACTGCCCCTGGATCCCTGGCAGCATCCGAGGCCAGGCTGGATGGGGCTCTGAGCAGCCTGGGACAGTAGAAAACGTCCCTGTTCATGGCAGGAGCTTGGAACATCTTTGAGGTTTTTTCCAACCCAAATCATTCACGAATCTATGATTTTATGGAGGTGGTGTGATAGTCTCAGCAATTCAATCATCTTTGTCAACCAGTGTCTTCCCCTCTGCTTTTGTCACCTCTGCTCTACAGAACAGCTGTGAGATTGTACGAACAGGAACATAAGGTTTTAGCACTATTTCCCCTAATCTCCCTTTATTAGAGCAAATCCCTGTATTCTCAGGGATTAGGGTCAAGCAAGGTCTCTTGAGGTCTCAGCCATACTGCTGCTGGTCCTGACATTAAGGTGTAGAATGGAGAGTAAAAAGAAATTCTTTGCACCCAAATCAGAGATCAGACATTAAATGGCTCAAAGTACCATATGCCAAAACCTCTTTAGAGCCTGATGAACAGTTCCTATGAGTCCTGTCCTAGGGTCAGCCACTGATTAATCTTGATTATTTCAAGCTTTGTTTATAGAAGCTCCAGTTTTCCTGGAGCAGAAATTTCTCCTCAGCAAAAAGACAATGTAGCAGCACAGACAAACACCAGAGAAAATAATCTGTGCTCAGCAGCCACACCACAAAAACCTCTGGTTTGTTGGGGTTTTTTTATGTGCTGATAATATAAAATCTTGCTACATTTCAAGTGTGAGAACCATGTGGGGATGATAGGTATTCCCAAACAGAGGACACATAAGACCAGAGTGTATTTTCCTGAGACAGTCTGCCCTAAATTACATCTTGAGTACTTGTCTGAGAGCAGATGATGAGATCACAGGAGAAATGAGGAGCAGCTGGATGGGTATTTTCTGTGTGTGTGTGTGGTCATCTGACCATGGATGGACACCAAAGCTGCATTCTCACTTCCCTTCTCAACTGGACAATGGAGAGGAAATATAACAAAAGGCTCATGGGTTGAGATAAAGACAGGGAGAGATCAGTCACCAGTTACTGTCCTGGGCAAAGCAGACTCAGCTTGGGGAAATCAGTTCAATTATGTACCAGTCAAATCAGAGTAGGATAATGAGAAGTAAAGCAAATTCTATAAACAATTTCCTCCTCCCCTCCCTCCTTCCTGGGCTCTACATCCTGTTCCTCAGGAGAGTAGGGAGATGGGGAATGGGAGTTATGGTCAGCTCATCACATTGTTTCTGTTGCTGCTTCCTCCCCAAGGAGGGGAGTCCTTCCCCTGCTCCAGTGTGGGATCCCTGTCTTGGGGGACATGAACTTCTCCAGCATGAGTCCTTCCTACTCTGCAGCTCCTCACAAACTGCTCCAGCCTGGTTCTCTTCCATGGGGATCAATCCTTCAGGAACAGCCTGCTCCAGCCTGGATTTCTCCCACAGGGTCACAAGTGCTGCCAGCAAACCTACTCCAACCTGGGATCCTCTTTCCACAGGAGTCTGCCCCAGTGTGGGCTTCCCACAAGGTCACAGCATGCTTAGGGTATCCCCCTGCTCCAGCAAGGGCAGCTCCAGAGGCTGCAGGTGGATCTCTGCATTCCTGTGGGCTGCACCATTGGCTGCAGAGAAATCCCAGCTCTGGTGTCCCTCCTCACTGCCCTGGCTGTCTGCAGGGATGTTCCTCTCACACCTTCTCACTCCTCTTTTCTCTGGCACAATCACCTCTGCACAACATCATTTTTTACTTCTTAAAAATGTTATAACAGAGGTGCTGCCACCATTCCTGACCTGCTCAACCTTGGCCAACAGCACATCTGTCTTGGAGCTGCCTGGAACTGGTTATCTTGGACATGGGGGAGCTCCCAGCAGCTCCCTAACCCCTAGAGCCCCCCTGCTACCAAAACTGGCCATTCAAACCCCATGCAGTGTGTGGGCCCCTGGGAGAGAATAAATATGACAAAGCCAAACTGTAATCAGCAACTGGAGAATAAAACAGATGTAACTCCATGAGATACAGCCCATGCTTGAAATAAAACACCTGTGCTGAAAGGGGGCTCTCCATGGAGCAGAAACAGATAAGCCTTGGAATTCTGTCATCCAGAGCATTATTTCTCCCTCACTCATGCTAAGAACTAAAGATGGCTTTTGCTCTTCTCTCTTCTCCACGAGATGTCATCTCCTCTCTCCTGCCAAATACAAACTCTTACTTACCCCTGGCTTCCTGTTCTAAAACATACATACATTTTCAGTGAAAGAGGGGCAGAAATCCAGAGCCTCCCTCTCCTGAGTGCCCTTATCACTGACATATGGGGTCATGTTTATACATCTTACCTCCCTCTCCTGAAGAACATTTAGGCAGACTGTCAAAAGGACAGCTTCAGCAATGAAGCCCATGCCAGAGTAAGTGGCAATTATGACATGAGGCAGGGTATGGGNACTCCAGTCACACACAGTTCAGCTGGGAAGACCATGCCCTCCCCCAGTGCAGTTCCAGCATTAGGCATTCTCAGATATTGATTACCAGATGTTTTCTAACCAGATGTTTCCTCCTCTCACTCTTAGCTTATCAAACCCTCTAGCACACTTTTGGTGGAGCTGTTCTCCCTTGCGAGACAGGGAAAGGAGTGAGGACTTCTTAAGATAGACCTGTGATACAGAAGTGTTTATCACATAGTTCTGCAATTTCTCATGCATCTCTGATGAACTCACCTGCCCCATGCTCACTAATCCGTCTCCCTCAGGCTGCTTTGAACCTGCCAGACCTCTGAGGAGTTTTCTGCAGCTGTCATAGGGAAAAAAAAAAAAAAAANTCATCCAGAGCATTATTTCTCCCTCACTCATGCTAAGAACTAAAGATGGCTTTTGCTCTTCTCTCTTCTCCACGAGATGTCATCATCTCTCTCCTGCCAAATACAAACTCTTACTTACCCCTGGCTTCCTGTTCTAAAACATACATACATTTTCAGTGAAAGAGGGGCAGAAATCCAGAGCCTCCCTCTCCTGAGTGCCCTTATCACTGACATATGGGGTCATGTTTATACATCTTACCTCCCTCTCCTGAAGAACATTTAGGCAGACTGTCAAAAGGACAGCTTCAGCAATGAAGCCCATGCCAGAGTAAGTGGCAATTATGACATGAGGCAGGGTATGGGCTTGGAAATTTAGTCTCTCATATGCTTGGTGAATGCCCTAAATTTTAATTTTTCCAAGTGGGAATCTGGGCCTGAAGATGTAGATGAAAGTTAATATAGCTCTAAAAAGAGAGGGAGGAAGGACTCCAGGAAGGATGGAAGGATGGAAGGATGGAAGGGAGAGAGGGAGGGAGCGAGGAAGG
>VWZS01005960.1:470328-619235 GCA_013397075.1 Rhabdornis inornatus
GCCCGGCCCCTGGGGGGTTTTTTGAGGGTTGTAAAAGGAAAAAAAAAAAAAAAAAGAAAAAATTAAATGGAAAAAATATACTGCTAAAATGTTTTCTCCTTTTGCCTCTCAGTGAAAATTCCCTCAAAGCAGAGGGAGTTTGCTCAAAACAGAGCAGTGGTCATTCACAAAACAATCTGCTGCCAGAGCTCCAAATAAATACAATTTTAAGAGCATTCCATCCCTGTAAGATATTCAAGACCAGGCTGGATGAGAATTGGGACAGCCTGGTCTAGTGGAAGGTGTCCCTGCCATGGCAGGGCATTGGAACAAGTTGATCTTTAAGGTCCCTCCCAGCTCAAACCATTCTTTGATTCAATGATTTGACACATAAGGAGGGGAAATGACATGTCATCCCCTTCCAGTCCTGGACATACCCAAGGAGTTTGTTCTTAAAACTGAAACATGTTCAGGTCTCTCATTTCTGGGTTTTTTTTCTTTTCGGCCCCTACTGAGCTCCAAAGACATGAATTCACAAAACTCAAGGAAGTTTATAAACCTAGGTTTTATAGGGTTAGTGATGGAACTAAAAGAAACAATTATAATGTAGAAAAATCATTAATATCTGTGGACTCTTTTAAAATTCCACAGAATTTCTAAGCCATATTTCTGGCAAATATTCAAGCAAATGTAGAATATTTGTTGATAAAATTAAGGATATATGGTGTATTGGCCTCTCTTAGAAACTTTCTGAATGATTTTTGATAAGCTGGCACTCCAGCTCTAATTATCCATTATCTCCGATTTTTTCCTGTAGATCATTTTGCCAATTGTCTTTTTATGGAAAAGTGACAATTACAAGATAACATTAAAATAAACTATTTTTTCAACTTCAGATCACAAAATTAATCCTCATTTTCATTAAGATTTTCTCTTGCATTCCAGGATTGTATTATATCATGTTTGGTTAGACATCACATTGACAGTCAGTAGTGTCAGGGATGCAATTCCTGAAGGCATTTATTCCTATGAATACTGTGGAATTTTATTGGTAACCTCCATGGAAGAAAGTAGGCAATTCCTCTGAGCAAAACTGTGAACAGCTGACAGGTTTGTCATCAGGATTTGGGTCTGTCACAGCACAATGTGTTATTTATTTATAGGTCTTGCTCCTGTCACACTGCCACCATCTTTAAAGAAAAATTTGCATTGACTAGAGCCAGAGAGGAGATATTCACAGAATCACAGAATATCCTGAGTTGGAAAGGACCCGCGTGGGTCATCAAGTCCAGCTCCTGGCCCTGCACAGGGTACCCCAACAATTTTTGATAAGGCTGGAAAACTAAATAAAATGTAGAGAGCATTTGAATCCGTGAGGTAATATCTAGACTTTCTGCTCAGATAAAAACACATCTCCTTTTGCTTTTGAGTGATTTCCACTGTGCTCTACTTTCTGTTCCCCCTACATCAGTCAAAATTACAATCTCTGATTTCCTGGTAACCCTTTCAATCCTTTATCTGCTTAAGAGCTTTAATTACATTGCAAAGCTTACATTTTTGTCTCTCCATGTATACTTGACAGAAATAGACACTGAGATAATACTGCTTGAGATATGGTGTTAATGTGATAAGTAAAATAATCTTACAAGCAGCTACAAAAGGTAGATAAGGGATGATGTGATTTTAGGGGCTCGTTGAAATGTCACAATTTGTCATAACATTATGCATTTGAATAGCATAAGCAATTAGATCCTTAGCTGGTGTGGTATTTTCTGATTTATTCCTTCCACGTTGTCTATGAAAGAAAGAGCTTTCTGAAGATAATTTAGAATCACACCACTACTTACACCACTGCATTGGGATATTTCTGTGACTGTTTCTGCTTCTAATCAATGAGAACTGGCACTTTGAACTTGTGAAAGTCTCTTTGACTGCACAAGAAGAATTCATTTGTAATACTGTAGTGCTCAAGTGCCTTATGGGAATGAGGTAAATCTCAGCAAGTCATTTCCACTGCAGCCTGAATATCCACATGGGCATAAAACATCAAGCTTACAGCCCTATTGGAATGATATCTTTTCACTGCCATCCTTTTCTTTAAAGCACCTTTCACCTGGCATTATGTTAGACAAAAGTTGAAAGCAATGCTGATAATTGTGTCAGCGACAGAATTTAACCAAATACTGTTCACCCCCAATACAGAATTAAATTCCTATTTTAGACAGACATGTCCACCTTGGATCCATTTATCAAAAGTCTGGGGAGCCAGCTGAAATTTAATCAATGCCACATACTTTCTGGGCACTGGCTGATGTCCAGAGTGCTAAAATGGCAGTGCAGAATTGGAAAGGCCCAAGCACGTTGTTTTTATGTGCTGGCTGAGATCCAAAATGGTTACAGTAAGTAGGAGAATAAAACACTGGTAAAAGGCCCTCTACTCCTCACTTGAGGCTAGCAAGTGCAACATTTCAGCTGGGAGTAGGTGATCATTGTAAAACATAGGCACATAGAAGGCATAGATGCTTCGTGACCCTGAGCACTCACATGTGGCAGGAGGGAGAGCAAGAGGCATGGACACACTGCCGGTCTCCCAATGGATCAATGGGACAGTGGCTTGGCTCTCCCCCTTGAACTGTGGCTCTCAGATGAGAGAGGCTGCTGATGGCTTTTCAAGGGTGCTCTGCTGGGTTGCATTCGAATTTACAGTCTGGAGGTTTGTGGGGAATGGTGCTTAGAAGGAATATCCCTGCTGTCTGCAGGGTCTGGAAAAAGTTGCCTGCAGCACTAATGCAGAGTTCCTCAAGACCTTTATTCACAGAACTGTTTAGGATGGGAAAGATCTCCAAGAGCAAGCACAACAATCCATTACCAGCTTTCTTCCTAGTGTAACAGATTTATAACAAGGCCATGAACCTCATCTGGCATCTTCAAAACAAATTTTCTGGAATAAAAATAAGTCCCCAGGTGCAGGGCTCCGTTGTGTTTTACAGCTGTGCAGTGCTGACAATGCACAAAGAAAGGGGTGTGGGTAACCAAGATTGCTTTCCAAAGGTAAGGAAACATGGGCCATTAGGCACATCAAGATCCTTGAGATCCATATCCACATCTCAGAGAGGTCATCTCTAACCCCAGCTGAGTGCAGAACTAGCAGAGTTCACACCGATTTTGTAGCTGTTAATTTATTTTTTGTATTTATTTGCCATTGCAAATTCTTGCCCAAAATCTTAAGAATAAATCTGGCCCAGAGAAATAGAATCAAGATCCCTTGGAAAATGTTAAGAGACTGGAAAACAAGTTTGTATTGATTCTCAATAAACAAAACAAAACAAAACAGAAAACCCAGGCATTGTTCACGAGACAGGAATTCTAAAATATTCCATTTGGGGAGTTTGATGGCTTGCTTGCTGCACAGCTTGAAAGCTTTCAAGCATTTCTGCTTTCTCAATGTAGGAAAAAAGCTGCAATAGCTTAAATTAAAAAAGCAAAAGCAAAAAGCACCCTTTCAGGTTCCATTGTGAACCCAGAAACTTTGTGTTCTTGATCATCACCTTTTTTCTACCTTCACACTTGTGCTCTGCTCCTTTACTGGCAGCACCGAAGTTCTGGCTTTTCTTTAATGGAAGTGAGAAAAATGGACCAGAATCTTCAAGGTAGTCTTCTGGGGAGATACTGCTTGGATTTTCCAAAGAGAAAACAATATTCTTGTTAAATAGTCATTTTCCCACACAGCATCATACAGTTGTTCAAAGACAGAGTTTTTTCATCAGGAAAATAACTCTCCAATAAAGTCTGCTTCATCCCGAACAGTCTAGACAAGGGCTGCAATTAGCTTCTGGCCATTAGATGATTTACAGACAATTCCCCCCCAAAACCTGACATGTAGAACTCAAACTCTTCAGATTTACTTAATACAGATGTTTTAAAGATGAGCAAATGTAAATATCTCTGAGAACTGTGTGAACACTAGCAATACTTTTGTATCTTGGTTTCAAAAGCTGCAATTCAATCGTATGTACACAAGAATCTGGTGCAACTTGAGACACTTGAGGATACCAAAGATATTCACCTGAGCTGGATAGAAATGACACAGGGCTCATGGAAAACCTTCTGAAGCCGTAGATCCAGACAAAAAAAGGATTTCACAGAACAGCTCAGAATATGTTACATGCTGATATTTAGACAGCTGAGTAACACCCCAAACCTGCATTCTAAATAGATGTTTTAAGGTTTGATTTTTCAAGTGTCTTGGCCACATGTGTATAGATCTTGCCTGCCCCAAAAAAACAAACTAAAAGTAATTCCAGCTCATGGACTTAGAATCAAGAAGAATTTTTGTAAAGACAATCTCTTGTGTAAATGGCTGCCTTTAACATTCAAGGACATCAGTGCAATGTTGGTACCTGTAGAGGCTTTGCAGAAGAGCAGTTTCATGGAGCAGTTTCTTAACGTGCTGCAGAGGGGAGTTGTACTCACATTTGTGAGTGTGGGAAGGAGATCCCACTCTCTTTTGGCAGTGTTGAAAGGAATAAAGGCTTGCTTTTGTTCCCAAAGAAAGGACATCTCTCTGGTTGCACACATGATACAGCAGTGCTGAGCTAAGGGAAAGGATTGAATCCTCAAGGATCACTTTTCAGAACAAACTTTTACTGTCCCTCAGTTTTACTAATAGAATTTCTTCTGTTAATGTTGCTGAAGAGGACAGGCTCTGACAGCTGTGTATCAATCATTTGGCAAATTTCATACCCTTACCTCTCACTAAAATAAAGGTAGGAAGAGCAAATAAAGATCTGGATTTATAAAAGCAGCACTCAGACTGAATTGTAAAAACTGATTTGGAATTCTTACAGGGTTTTACACTATTATAAAATTAGATTTTGCTGAAGACTGCAAAATATTTGATTTTTTCTCCATCTGAATAACCATTTTTACAGAAGAAAATAAGATAAAGAATATTTTATCTTTCTGGGAAAAATACAATGAGATAGAGACTTAATAACACACAGAGATAACAATGTACAGATATCAATGTACAGACCACCTAAAAAAGAACAATAGGTAAAGAGGAGGTGTTGTGAGACTACAAGAGATTCCTGCATTTCACTGGAATGTTGGGAAAGTAGTTCTTCAGAAACATGCAGTGTCCTGGGGCAAGAGCTGCTTGTGATACATCTGTGATGACAGCAGTTCCTTAGAGACCCAGATTAGAGGGAAATGTTCCAGCATGCAGAGACTTTAAGGCTCTAACACCACAAAAAGGACGGCAATGGCTCAACAGAGCAGAAATCTTAAGGGGAGAGGTAGTTGGGGTTGAAGACGTTCAGGGAACTGCCCAAGAGGTGGTGGAGGGAGAGCACATTTACCTTATCAGATGGTACAAACCCATTGCAGGGAGCTGGAAGGGCCATCTCCACCCACACCCCCTCCCTCACAGGCACAGGGCAGCACCGCCACTGCCACTTTTCTCAGCCTTGGTTTACTTCTCACGGCCTCTGGAAACAAAATTTCTTCCCACTGCTTGTCTGACAGCTCATGGTCATCTTCCATCCGTCTGATGCTGCTGTGGGAAAAGGCAGATTCTCTGTTGCTCTGCAAACTTTTCAACACCATCTTCCTGTCTGATTCAGAGGTAAAACAGAGCCTTAAACACAAAACAGATCCTTTTAAAATTGCTGCATTCTAAGTCTCCCATCTTTTCTTCTTTACTATTTGGAGAGTCACTCATGAGGAGGGGCTGAGGGAGCTGGGAAAGGGGCTCAACCTGGAGAAAAGGAGGCTCAGGGGGAACCTTCTGGCTCTGCACAACTCCCTGACAGGAGGGGACAGCTGGGGGGGTCAGGCTCTGTTCCCAGGGGACAAGGGACAGGGCAAATGGAAATGTCCTCAAGCTGTGCCAGGGGAGGTTCAGGAAGAATTTCTTCACTGAAGGAGTTGTGAAGCATTGGAAGGGGCTGCTCTGGGATGTGGTTAAGTCACCACCTCTGGAGGTTGTTCAGGAAACGACTGGATGTGGCACTCAGTGCTCTGGTGTAGTTGACGGTGATGTTTGGACTCGATGACCTTGGAGGTCTTTTCCAGCCTTAAGGATTCTGTGGAGCTCATGCCTTTGCTGAAAGAAGTTCCCTTCCTTCATTATGGCAGCTTTGATGTGTCACCAGGTGTGTGTGGATACACTGACACCTTGCTCATGTCACATCCCTTCCTGTCACCTTCCTACCCAAATAAAACTGAGAGGAACAGGCTGGCAGTGGTTGCACTCCAGCCTGAGTTGACCCAGGATGCTGAAGCATGAGGATCCATGAAAAGGACAAGGAGATGTTTTCTGCTTCTTAGATTATCATGCCTGGAGAACATGTGGACTGTTCTCCAGATGGGAAGATGGGCACTGCATTGAAAAAGAGACTTTAGACATTGAGCTTTCTGTGTTTGATATTCATCACCTAATTTATACTGAAAATGAATCTGAGAGAAGGAAATCTTGCTCAGCTTTTAGCAGAATTCATCCCCTTTAGAAAAAGCGTGAGCTCACATAATATGTACCTCTAAAGGTCAGCAGAAAGGAAGACAAAATTTGATATGGCATTCTTGAGCTTTTAGACTGAAATAGAAAGGGGAAGAATAGAAAAGAATCCTGTATCATCACATCTTGTATCATCACATCTAGTATCATCGCACCTAGTCTCCTCCAGTTTGTGTCTTTGTACTTCATGAGGGAGGAAACACAGAAAAAATACATGTACACAGGCCCAATATTTTCAGCGGCCCTTCTGAAATAGTAAGTCCTTTCTTTGAGGGTAAAGGTTTGCTAAATATCCAAGAGAAAAATAAGTCAGGCTTTGATTCATTCTGGTCTTGACATTTACATAACTTTGTTTCTTCTTCCTGACTTGGTGTTTATAAGAGACCACCCGTGAAATCTGAGAATGTTGCAAAGATCACCTAGGCTCTTCTAAAAGCATCATCCCAGAGGGTGTGAGGTGGTGTAAGATGATTCTGAAATATCAGTAGCCAAAGAGATTTTCAGTCTTATCAGTAGCCAAAGGGAGTTTAAGTCTAACACGTGGATGCTGCAAATTCTGCCTGTAGAAAGGAAGCAAAGACTTCCATACCAAGACTATGATGTGGTTTATCTGCTCGTCCCATTCTCCAGCAAGATGGATGTGCTAGGAGATGCCAGACTTCTCTATCTTTCCTTTTAAAACTACTTCTAATACCATACCAAGACTTACAATGCTTTAAGTTGACCTGAACTGTGATGAATGAATTCAAATATGAAACAAACCAAGACTCATTTTCACAGTTTCTGTAAGGAGGGACATGCTAAAGAATCCCTTGGTGAGTTGCTGCTCTCTGCTGGGGAAAGGATGTACAAAAGACTACCCACATGGCACATTCCCTGTCTTGCATGTTATTCCAGTCTTATCCATGAGCTGATGTACTAATTTTAAACTGGTCTTGACAGTGAATTCCCAAGTTAATCCACTTAAATAATTTCCTATATGATGTCACATGCATGTGCACCTCTATCTTAAAACTTCAATAGATCAGTATCCCAACTTACCTCGTCTCCTTCCCTCTCCCAAACACATTCATTAGGCTCATTTGCTGCTCCTTCCACCAACATCCCAGGCATCAAGTCCAGTTCCAAGTGCCTTGTCCTGTCACCAACTGCCAGCTTCATTTCTTCCATGGTGAAAAGATCTCACACAGCTGTCACACTAATTTGGGTAAACACAAGACTTGTGGTCACAGAAGATGGACTTTTCCTGGAATAACATGAAGTTATATCTGCTTGCCAGCAGATAAAAAGAAGGAAGAAAGTGTTCATAACACTTTATTGACTGCCAGCTACAAAATTCTTCCTTTTGTATTACTTTTCCTCATTTTTTTTGCTTCATTTGTTTTCTTTTGTTATCTTTTTCTTCTTCCCTCCAGCCTCCATTTTCTCTCAACAGCTTTCTCAAATACACCAGTACCCCACAAGACTATAAATATACATCAAAAATACACCTTTTTTTTTTTTTTAATTCCAGTTTCAATTTTGCTTTCAACAGCTGGACTGAAATACTTCTAGCTGCAGGAGATTTTACACCAGGACATGCAGATAAATTTGAGGTGACTCCAACTACTCTATCACCAGAAATGGAAGCCGGGGGAGACCTGAGCAGAAATGCCTAAAATAGCTCAGGTGTCCAAATCACCTTGGAAATGTTGATAACCAATCATGAATTTGTGAGGAATGATCAGAATAAAGGCTAATATTTTGGTCAGGAATCTGCTACAGACTACCTGCTTGGGAAGAGGAAGGAGATGAAACCCTCTTCAGGCAGATAGAACAAATCTTGAAATCACAGACTCTGAGAATTGCTGGGAATCATGAGGATCATCAAAGTTAAACTCCTGGCCCTGCACAGGACTCCCCAAGAATCACAGTGTCATTATTTCCTCATGATTGCAGGAAGAAGACAGAGTCAGGGAGCACTTAAGCCAATTGTTCATGGAAATAGTCAGTATGGCTGTGATGGTGCCAAGAGAACCCTACAGTGTCACTGTGAGACTTGTCTCATCATCTCCAACAGCTCATGGCAACCAGAAAAAGTTCCTTTTGACTGAAAAGGGGCCAATGTCACACACATTTCTGCCTCTCAAGAGAGGGGGAGAGGCAGAACTTCTACTTGGGCCTTCTAATTTCTCTTTGTGCAGAAAGCACCTTGCTTTCACTAAATGCTGACTTCTGACTTGAGGGAGGGCAGGTTTGAGGACTCCTACAGGTCTGACTCAAACACTCAGTCCTGGAGACACATCTGGACAGCTGTGTCCAGCTCTGGGATCATCAGCACAGGAGGGACAGGGAGCTCCTGGAGCGGGGCCAGCGGAGGCTGCAGAGATGATTTGGGGCCTGGAGCATCTCTGGCAGGGAAAGGCTGAGGGAGCTGGGGCTGTCCAGGCTGGAGAGGAGCCCCAGCTGAGAGGGGCCCTCAGCCCTGGGTGTCCCTGTGTGCAGGGAGGGCTCCGAGCAGGGCCCAGGCTCTGCTCCGGGGGGCCCAGCAATGGCACCAGAGCCACGGGCAGGGACTGAGCCCAGGGGGTTCCACCTGCACAGGAGGCACAACTTCTTCCCTGGGCACTGCCTGGGCACTGAGCAGAGACCAGAGAGGGTGTGGAGTCTCCTCACTGGGGATATTCCAGACCCCTCTGGACACAATCCTGTGCCCTGTGCTCTGGGATGGCCCTGCTGGAGCAGGGAGGTGGCACCACTGACCCACCATGGTCCCTTCTAGCCTCAACCAGTTGGTGATTCTGTGATCAGACATTTCTCAGGCAACACCTTGAACAGGTTTCTGCTTTTCTTCTGGACTTGTTGAAAGGAAACAACGATTTCTTATCCTGCTTCCCCCATATGGGGAATGCAGGCTGATGGAGAGCTCCAGCCTGAATGCATCACACGTTTGTGAATCTCTGTACATACACACCAGCCTGCTATAGGTATCCTGACACATAAATCAGCTGGGCACCAGATGCAGTTTGGCTACAAGAGAGAAGCAAAATCTGGGGCCAATTCTTCTAGGACACTGGAAAAATCTCCATGCAAATTGGTTATTAACAAAGACTGCAAGTTGGTCTAACTAAAGAAACAGTCTTTACACAAGCCATTCCTCTCCAGAGGTTTTATAAAGATCAGATACCACAAATAAAATCTAACACTTCCCTAAGTAAGGAATATAAAAGTGATAACTAAAAACTGTTTTCTAGAAGTGCTTTTGAATTCAAATATGTATCTATTGTGTATCTTAAGTAACTGTAGTGCACACACCTGGCTTGTGAGTGGGTATGTGCATGAGTTCCCACCCTCAGAAATGTATTAAACACTGTAAAAGGTGTCAGGTCAAGCACTTAAAAGAGAGAAAATGCCAGAAATTCAGTACATCCTGGAGAACTGTAGTTCATCTCTTCTGTGAGATTGTAATGTGATAAATTCTGGAACTGAGTGATCCGAGTCCTTTTTTATCTTTTCCTCTTAAAGCACTTTTCTCTGCATGCTCCAAGTGCTCTGGCTGCTCTGTATTCATTCGCTGCCATCTTCTTCACTCACTTCTCAGGCTGTGTGTGGCCTCAGGACACACTATCAAAATCCTGTTCTGAAGAGAGAAGGCTTCATTTCCCAATGGGATTTCCTACAAGCAGTAAGCATAAATCACCTCCCTGAGTCCTTCAGTGCCACAGTGAGGGAAGGGAAAGTGCTTGACTGAGCATCTTGTACTCCTTGTGCTTCAGTGCTGTGTCTGAAGGCTTCATGAACAGGAGCATTTGCGCCCAAAAACATCCTTTACTTATGGGGACAAGAAGAAGATGTTAAAATAACTATTGCTCATGTGACAATTGAGTTTGAAGGCTCCAATTATTCAGAATTCTTAGGAACATTAGCATGCTCTGTACAGGGTACCCTTGCACCCACAAATCCAAAGCCAGGATGCAAAGCAGCACACAGCAGTGCCTAGTGCTGGATCAGATCCCAGGCTGTGCCCTGAAAGATGGTGCTGCTGTAAAGCTCAGACCCACCCAGTGCATTGCCAGCAGCCACTGGGAGTCCATCCCAAGTCTCATATTTGGCAAAAGGCAGCCGAGCCCCCGTGTGTGTCCTGCCATGTACCACACACAACGTCTGCTCTAAAATTACCAAGGCAATAAAAGGGACACTTCATCAAAGGGCACTTTCCTGACACTTGTGTGAGTCACCTCAGCTTAATCTCGGTTCCTGGAGCTCAGGGAGTGCAGGACAGCTGCAATAGTTTAGCATTTCTAGAGTGGACCATTGCAGCTTGCCAGCAAACCGCAGAGCTGTGTGCTGGTGTGGCTCCTGGGTTCCCTTCCAGTTCCAGCAGGGAGTATTTTGTTGGCTTTAATTCCTGCAGTTAAACCCAGTCCACTTGTTGCCTTTAGGTCTTTTTCTTCTTTCCCTACTGAAGCTACTTCCAACTTCATCATTTGCCTGCAGTCTTTTCCTTATCATGCCTGCTCTGTTTCTCCTGCTACATCCTCACTCTTCATCACACATCTACTCACCAAATTTACACCTACCTCTTCCAATTCCTAATCTACAGATTCCTGAGGAAACTGGTGAATTTATGTTCTGAACCACGTATTAGGAGTTGTTTCTGTGTTTTGTAGGAAAAATCCTCCATTAAAAGCCAGCAACTCTCTTAGAAACCACTCAGAACCCAGATAACAGATATGAATAATTACTGCACAGGCATAGAGGGGGCAGATAAAGCAATTTATCAGTTCAATTCACATTCATGGACAAGACCAGCCTTATGCAGAAAGAGGTAACATTTTGCCCCCTCGTAATTTCTATCAGCTGTAGAGAGAGAGGAATTTTCCCTGTAGTCTCTACTTTTAAGTTACCAAATGCAAAAAGCTATAAATTAGTAGTTTTTAAATGCCAGACTCTAAGAATTTATTGAACTGTGCCTTCTGTCATCTGGACTGTTTTCAGTATTTGAGGTTCATACCCATTTTGCCGTCTCACATGTTGAGTATATATTCTCCTTCTATGCTGTGTACACATTCCCAGTAAATTCTGCTCCTTTGGGCAAAACTGCTTTGATACAAAGGCACTGCTTTGATACAAAGGCAATTTGGGATACACAGTGCCAATATCAGGTACTGGGACAGACCCAGGATTTAATAAATAAGATAATGAAAGCCTTCAAATCACACCAGCTTCCAGGTTCAGGCTTATGTGCCTGTTCCAAGAGTTATCTATAATAAAATTTTGACATTGGAAAAATAAATTCCAGGTATCTAATAGCTGAGACCTGATCCTGTACTACTGACCCACATCTACTTAAAGCAAAGGAGTTCACTGAAACCAAAGGAGCGACACCAGAAGGAGACCAAGATCCAGTGATCATCCTGCACTGGTTTGGTACTTCAGGATGGATTGAAATAAGGAGACAGCCACTGAAGTTTTCAATATTTTTTTTTTTTTTTTAAATTTCCCTGCTGTCCCCATCCCGAAGCCATTAAATGCCAGAGCCACTGGTTGACATCTGACCTCAGAATAGTTCCCAGAACAATGAGCACGTTGACCAAAGACATCAGCAAATCAACACCGGGCCAGAAGGGAAAAAATGGACCACTGGAAATCTTTTCCTCTGTTTTGTGGCTTCAGCCAAGTGTTCCTTCCAGACAAACTCTAAAATCCTTTCCCAAAACGAAAGCAACTAACCCTATTTCTCCCCATGGGCACACACAAAATTTGAAACAAGGTTGTCTCCAGTGAAAGGAGTGGCTCTTTTGACAGCAGTGATGGCTGTTTACAGGGGCAGCTTGGTTCCAAAAGCTGTTTTGTGATAGAATCTTGGTCAGGATTCAGTTTCCACAACTCGAGCCCTGCCCTCCAGGCACACTGGGGTGTCACTCTGCAGCCAGACCTGGAAGCCAGCTCCCCAAAATTGTCTTACTCTCACACACACACACACACACACACACACAAGCACACATTTCATTGCATTCCCAACACATACTTTGCCTAACCTTACAATGACCCAAATCTCCACTGGGCTTCAAAATTTGTTGTTTTCCCCAATCTATCTCTATATCTACCGACAATCTTTCAGCACCCTCTTCGTCTACTCAAAGCAGAAGTTAAAGTGAAGTTTATCTGCTTCCAAGACACTTTTCCTTCTGCCTCCTCAGGGTTCTGACAACAAGCAGCTCATTGTTTGTTGTTATTACCTTGGCAGGGATGCTGCTGAGAGAGCTGCTGCTTTCAAAAATCTACTCGGTAGCGTGGTCTCCTAGGGCTGCACATTGTCATATTTGCCAAGAATGCATACAAAAATAATCCAAAATTTATCACAAAGAGAGAATTTGCTTTGTTATTTGGGTTTTCCTCCTTGTTTTTTTTCTTGTTTGTTTGGTTGGTTGGTTTTGTGGGGGGGGTTCCCTTTTTTTTTTTTTTTTTTTTTTTTTTTTTTTTTTTTTTTTTTTTTCC
Organism: Rhabdornis inornatus; assembly: GCA_013397075.1. NCBI lineage: Eukaryota > Metazoa > Chordata > Aves > Passeriformes > Rhabdornithidae > Rhabdornis > Rhabdornis inornatus. The sequence goes on from VWZS01005960.1 coordinate 483,305, forward strand.
TGAAGTCTTCAGAGTTAATAGTCTGAAGTGGTTTGGAAACTTGAGAAGCTGAGGTCCTGAATACCTTTCTCCTGCTTCTTGGTGGAAAGATGACACATACATGTGTGACTTGTTGGCTACAAGTGGAACTGCCCACAAAATTGCCATGAGAGCTAGAAAATCATCTGGCAGGTGGATGGACCTCATGCAGAAGAGAGTTGATAGTGTGGATGCAAAGTTGGTGCTCTTGAAAGTAAGAATTTGTATAGTCCAGCCATATGTCACCTCTGATGTTGCATAGGGCTTTCTTCTGGGAAGTAAGAATTCAGTTTAATTCCCTTCTAAGCATGAAGAGGTTTTAAAACCTAAACCATCATTTAAAAAGTGGTTCACCAGGAAAAATCAAAGAAGTGGAGGAAATTATAGAAGAAATTCCTTCCTGTGAGGTTGCTGAGGCCCTGGCACAGGATTCCCAGAGAAGCTGTGGCTGCCCCATCCCTGGCAGTGTCCAAGGCCAGGCTGGATGGGGCTCTGAGCAACCTGGGACAGTGGAAGGTGTCGCTGCCCATGGCAGGGGGTGGAAATGGATGAGCTTTAAGGTCTCTTCCAACCCAAACCACATCACTGTATGGTTTTATGATTCTTCATTTCACCCAGTGAATCACTTTGAAACAAAAATAAATAATTCATTGCCTCAAAAGCCATGTCACTCCAGGTTAATCAATTCTTTCCTAGCATTTAGCAAGCTGTGTTTTCCACCAAGGCAATTGCCTTCCACTGTCAAATCACACCAGGGAAATTTTTAATTCAAAACAACAACAGAGAACCTGGATTTTCCTGTTGATTAGTACAGTTAATTATCTAACAGAATGCAAATATTTGACTTAGTGGCAGAACACAAAACCAAAACAAAGCCTTAACTTTCCAATATGCAGCAGGAAAGAGCTCTGTGTAGGTGTGAATAGGCTTTTTTGTATTTTTATTTGTGCTTTAACACCTGGAAAAGAAACGTTGCAAAGAGAAAAGAAATGTTGCCTTATTTGCATAGCAAAGGCCACCTGTAGGTGAAGCCTGTAGAAGTGGTTGGGATAACCTGTCCTTGCCACAAAAGACAGACAGACAAAATCTCTAGAATTCAATCTATGTAAACTGATCCAGGCTTGACCCTCCTTTACACAAACTCTCAGTGTGGCAACATGAAAGAACTTAAAAATAGGCACGAGGGTTTCACTGCCAGGACAGTAGGACTGGGCAAAGAGGGTCTCAGCTTGAATGTGACCCAAGCCCTGAGGGAATGGAGATGGTTCTTTCACAACTGTCTGCAAATGTGTGTTGACACATATCTTCAGGCAGCTGAGGGGTTTGCCAAGAGCTGGACATGCCCCCACGGAGCTTTAGCAGGGACTTGATCAGATTTCTCCACTTTGCGCGGGTCCGAGACTCAGCAACTCTGTTGTGTTTGAATTTTCATCATCCTTAACTAAAGAAAAAGGTCCTGCTTTTAAAAGAATTTTCTGAAAATATTTTAGCCTTCTTGGAGTCTTCTTAGTTTTTTTTTTCCAAGTAGCCATGATGGCAAAGAGCAGGGTTCTCATGATGATAATCAGCCACCAGGTCTCAGTGGAAACACTCCCTGGTACCCACAAGCTGCCCCATGCCAACCATACACAGTATTTCAGGGGGCTGCAAGGGTCACTCAAACCCCTGAAAAGCACAGGAGTGGTCCATGTTTTCTGACCCCAGCATTCTGATTTGGAGGGTGTCAATAACTTCCTCCCTCTTGCTCCACAGGGCAGGAGCAAGACTCCAGCCCCATCCCTGCTTCTTCAATCAAACAACGATGCCCTGCCAGGGGGTGCCTTCATCACCTCAATCTGCAGTATGTGTGGGATGGCAGACTCCACACTGTGTGCTCACTACACCTCTGCTCAGCCCTGATTTATAAAGCTTTCCAGCACAGCCTCCTTGATGCCTTTTTGGTTGTCCTCTCCCACTGGCCAGCAGCAGAGCAGCAACTTTTTTTCTGGGTTGGCTCAGAGTACCATCCCATCACATGAGTGTGCCCTGGTGGGCTCACACTGCTGAATTCATCACCAAAGCACTGGGTGGCCCAAGACTGGAGATTCTGGGGTTTTCCAAGGGCACCAGCCTTGCCTGAGCAGGAACTGTAGGGATTCCAAGGAAAAGAGCAGGACTGAGCATTAAAAGGGATGGGCATGACAACAGGCTTGCATGGATCAGGTTTCCTCCAGATTGACCCCAAAGGACTTTGTTCACTCTGGTTTGGATTAAGTAGTACTTAGAATTGCCCAACAGCCTAATCAGATAATGAGAAATAGCTCCTACATCACCTACACAGGCTCCCAAACAATACCTGGGGCCCATTGGCATCCACCATGTGCACAAATCACAGAATTACAGAATCACAGAAGTGTTTGGGTTGGAAGGAACCTTAAAAACAATTTAATTTCCACCCTGCCATGAGCAGGGACACCTTCCACTATCCCAGGTTCTCCAAGCCCCATCTAACCTGGCTTGGAACACTTCCAGGGTTGGGGCAGCCACAGCTTCTCTGGGAAACCTGTGCCAGGGCCTCACCACCCTCACAGGGAATGATTTCTTCCTGATATCCAACCTAAACCTGCTCTGTGTCAGTTTGAAGCCATTCACCCTTGTCCTGTCACTCCAGTTCCTTATGAAAAAGTTCCTCTCCATCTTCCTGTGGGCTCTTTTCAGCTATCCCAGCCTTACTTAAATGAAAAAGAAGAAGAAGGGGGATACAGGGATATCCATGAGGAAAATTTAAGCATTTGTCTCTGGGTTGTGGTTATGATTTGCATTCCATAACTCTCTGAAAAGGATTTAAGACAGTCCCACCTGCTCTTTCCCCTAACACCTGGACTTCTGTAAATTTATATTTCTGTGTGCAAGAAGTCCTGATTTGTAGAAGGCAAGGACAGTATCTTTTCAAAAATGCCCATTAAAAGTAAAATCTTACTCAAAAATCTATATTTAAATAATTTCTTTTGAAAACAGCTCTGATTCATTTGGAAAACACCCAGGGTTTTGAAAAGGTTTGATAGAATTGAGTCAAACACCTTTTATAATATGGATTTTTCTGCAGTAAATTCTGTACATATATGAAATGAAGTTACTTCTCATTTTTGTGGCCTCCAAGTTAAGTAAAGTATTTACTATTTGAATTCAGGTGAGCGAAATCTCTTTTATTTTGTGTTAGTTTAAAACAACTCCAAGTATCATGCCCACAAATGTGGGAATACTTTAAAGTGTTCCCTTGCTCTCCATACCCTTTTACAGGTATCACTTGGGTCAAAATCCCTTTATTTTCCAGTTCATTTTCTAAGAAGGCTGGACATTTGCTTCGTTTTTGAATAGATGAAGAAAAAAATCTCCTTTAGAAAATTACACAGCACCAGGAAACTGCTTTATTCCTTTTGTTTTTTACTGTATTCAGAGGCATCTATATATATAGAGAGAGAGATACACTCTACATTTTACTTATGGCCAATTTCAGGCAGTGAAAATATTACTGCTTTCTAAAACCTCTCCACATTTTCAGGCCAAGGTCATTCCCAAAGCTGATCCACCAAAACACAACGAGGAAATCAATTTTATATGAGAGATATGAGTGTCCCATTGCACAACACTGATGAGATGGCTGTCCTAGCTCTTCAAACCTAATATCCAGTGTCATGGGCATGGAAAAAAAAAGCCATTTATAGCACAAGTTTCTTTGGCTGGTGTTAAAAGCAACCAGTATAAAACTGCAACTTGAAAAGCTTTTAAACCTTTCTCAAATAAAGTGGGTATAAACTGACTCATTTCTTTAAGTGCACCCCAGTTCACGCCAGATGCAACAAGGCGAACAGCTGGTCCTGCAGTTCTGAAGTCTGGGCTGGAAACACTTCTTCATTCCTAGTCAAAATCATTAAGTTAAAAGAGAAAATGGAAATAACCCATTAACAAAGGCAACCAGCAAGATAAAAGCCAAAATGAACTAAAGGGTTCTGAATACGAGCGAGTTTAGATTAAAGGCCAGTGAAATATGGAACCCAGCCCCATATAGATTTACCTGGCTCAGCTTGTGAAATGTCAGTGTAATAGGCTGCTGCTGGAAAGATAAGCAGGTCTGAAGAGGAGCTCTTAACAATGGGAACCTTGTTAGAAAAGTTTTCTATTGTACACATGTATATTAGCTGCTATTGTCTTCCTTTATTAAGAAAATCTTGTCTTGGATTCTGAGATTGCAAAAGCCCTGCCAGTTAATTCTGTTCTATTTAGTCTGTATTTTAAACTACATTTTGAACAAAATAAATCTAAATATATCTTGTGCTTTAACTGGAAAAAGCTTCGTAAAAGGTCCCGGTTGATTCTTGCTGCTAGATACAATGAGACATAGAAAATGAATGCAGTGGGCATTTCCAGATGGTGAATCAGTTTTTTAGTGATAGCCATCAGTGAAATCCCCATCGTACTTCAAAGGCTGCATGGAAAGCACTGGGTGTTTGTGTCAGGGAGAAGAAATATTAGATCTCCTTACTCGTAACCAAACCACTGGAGAAGCACAAAGGGTGCACTTGGAGTCAGCCCCAAACAAAGGCAGAAAATCTCTTCTTACAACAACAAATTTGTATTTAGTCTATGCAGTAGGGTATCGAGTGAGCTGGACAAAGCAGTGTGTCTGTTCCCCAAAAACATGCTTTTCTTCTCCGCTTTTGTTGAGGAATTGCCTGCAGGAGGCCCATGTATTCCCATTTACTATGGCCCTGAGAACAAAGGACCATTCTGCACAATGATGAACACAGACCAGGAGTTGCTTGGCTTTCCATTCAAAGCAAATAAAAATAGGGAAGATGTTCATTATGACATCCACCGTAAAGTGTTACAATAAAGAGGCTTTAGGTGACAGAGCCTTTATCAGGTACTGATAAAATGTTTAATTACATCACCATTCATAGCTGGAACCTGATGAATAATACTCAGGTGTATAACTTTGGTCAGCCTGGCACTTAGTGTTCACTTTAACAAGGCAAACCACTTGAGATAGTATAATAAACATTTTCAGCTATGTTACCTCTTCAGTAATGACCTCTCTTTACTAATATATGGATAATACATATATTAACATATATAAAATGTATGATTCATACAATATCTCAACACAGTAGCAATGTATGGGCTGTCACTGCATGCTGCTGCACAACATTTTTTTAATAACAAAACTCGAATCAGGTTTATTTAAATCAAGATCCTTTAAATCAATGGCATAATTCAATAACCTAAATCATATTTACATAAATTACCAGTTCAATTTTATTTTATTTTTTAACATGGCCTTTATCAAGCGTGCCAGTCTTGGTAAAAAAATCTTTTCAGATCTCAATTTCTGTATTTTCCAAGTGTGAAGACTTTAAATGTGAAATCTTCGGAATCTTGAAAGCTGGTTAACGACACTAAAAAACATTTAAAGGTAATGAATACTCCACTGCTTTTGAAAATAGAATACTTTGACACGTCAAGGAAACAGCAAGAGCCTTGCAAAAATCTAGCAACTAATTAGCATTTTTGGCTGCTCTTAGGTAAAATTATTTATTTAGTTATTTAGTCATTTAATATTTGACAACACAGTAGTCCCTGGACATCACCAAGCAATATCTTCTGCCTTTTCTTTTGACACTTCGTCAATTACCCAGTCCCATGATTTATTAGGTCCTTTGAAGTACCAGGGGTCAGAAAACTTGTGCCCAATTCCAGTCTCTACTTCCAGAGCTAGTGTGCCACATTTCCTTTCTTAGCAGGAAAAAAATACTTGAAAGTACTTAGTAGGAAAAAAAGAGCTTTTCAGGAGCAGCCCTTTTGTCACTCATGTTGCTTTTACCAGCATGTGGTTGTCTGGTCAGGGATAACATGACAGGAATAATCTGCAAAGAGGACACATCTTATTAAAGTTGTGGCCACCCACTTTGCTCCCTTACTCCATCTGGCTTCCCACGCATCCTGCCTGCCAATCCTTTACTGTGCTAACAGGAATAAATAAGAAGCAAACATGAAATGGCAGGCATAGAATTTCCCTCTCATTGCAGAAGCCATAAAAATTGAATTTTCAGAGGTGGAACAAATAGAAAGTCCCCATTATTAGGTTTGCAGTTGGTTTTTACAGGGTTGAAATTCACCTTTCCCTTAAAAGACATAGATTTGTACTGAGTTCTGATCACCAATTGTGTTTTTTTCTCATGAGGTGGAAAAGCACATTTTTCCACTTTTGGTTTCCTTGGTTACTTGAGCAAGTTACTTCTTGAAGATTTTATGGTTTGTGGCATCACATTACACAAACATGAGTTATTATTGATGCACCACGACTTTGAGCCTCTGAGAATGATAAGTAGAAAGAAAATCCCCTTTTGATGTAGCAGTTGCTGAAAATTCCTCCTGAGATCACTCCTCTGAAGAACAGCTCTCAGCTCACAGCAAGGACAGACTTGTCAAGCAGTATTTTTAATGCCTTTGATAGTTTCTATGTAAATATTAATTGGTGGATCCTGCACAAGTGAGTGCACCACTAAGTTTCCACATGCTAATATTGAGTAATCCAGTGAGTCAGCACCAGTTGCAGAGATTTCTAGAGACTGGACACACTGGGTTCAGCACCATTTCCCCCCACCTCACAGCAATATTGCAAACTTCCAACAATTTTCACAACGAAGCTATGAAAAGTAGACCTTGTATCAGGTATCCACATCTGGGTTTTCTCAAAGTAATTGCATATAAATGGACCACGGGCAGAGGATTTAACTACAAAGCAGCACCCCATGTTTCAAAGGTGAGAGCAAACACTCAGCTTTGATCCTTGAAACAATAACCAGCAGCAGTCTGCGTACCTCCACCTGGAGGTTGGAAAGGAGGGATTTAAGGAGTATGCCCAGTTTCCTGTACAACAGCATGATGCATACGTGTGCATAAATATCCACATAAAAGGCTGGGAGAATTGGGATTGTTAAAGCTTTGGGGTGACCTCATTGTCCCTTCCAGTGCCTGAAGGGAGCCCACAGGAAAGATGGAGAGAGACTCTCGACAAGGGCCTGGAGTGACAGGACAAGGGGGAATGGCTTCACACTGACACAGAGCAGGGTTAGATTGGATATTGGGAAGAAATTGTTCCCTGTGAGGGTGGTGAGGCCCTGGCACAGGTTTCCCAGAGAAGCTGTGGCTGCCCCATCCCTGGAAGTGTCCAAGGCCAGGCTGGATGGGGCTCTGAGCAACCTGGGAAAGTGGAAAGTGTCCCTGCCCATGGCGGGGGGTGGGAAGTGGATGGTTTTTAAGGTCACTTCCCACCCAAACCATTCAGTGATTCTATGATTTGTACAAAAACACTCTCACACATCTCAAAGTCCATCAGCCTCAGAAATCTGCATGAGCAGCCAGCCCAGCAAAAGTGACATCCCACTTCTGGAGGAGTGAAGAAAATAAATGCATTGTGCTAGCTGTGTGCTCTCAGCTGTAAAACTCCAAAATCTGAATTCCAGGGGTATTGCAGGTATTGGATAGACCTTGTCAGACTGACCTTGCACAAAAAAAATCGAAGTGGGAGGCAGGGGACAAAGGACCTCCAGGTTGAGGTGGAACCTCTTTCCTGTTTGTGGCCCTAAGGGCTGAGAGGTGAAGGACTGTGGGTGGGTTCAGTGCACACAGCCCCATGACAACGGCAGCAAGAGGAGCTTTAATGAGAGAAGCATTAAGTGCCTTTGACACCTATTAGTGAAATGATGATAAAAATAGTGTTAGGTCATGTGAAACTGCACAGGACAATGTTGTTTATACTCAGGCAGTTGAGGCAACCAATGAACTGTGTGGTTTCAGCTGCTTGGTTTGTTTCAAGTGTGATGACCCTTAAAATAGACGAAAATATATCTGTTGATACTGGGCATTAGACATCCTTCCAAGTCACAAATGCACCCCCTGTTTCTAACCTTCCCAAAGGGGCAGAACTGAGGTTACAGATTTAGGTGCCTGCCATTTCAGACAGCCAGTTTTGGAAATGATAGAAAACCCACAAGGTCACACAAGTGATTTTTGGTGAAGCTCAGATTAGACTCAGGATGATTTCATATCTTATAGCATCTCAGTTCACCAACAGTTTCACTGGGATCATGACATAAAAACCCAACTGTTTTGGGGGTTGCTTTTTCTTTTTTTGCTTCATTTGTTGTGGGGTTCTTTTGTCTGTTGTAATAATGTGGAGCGACCTTGCTTTTTATCAGGAGGCATTGTTTCTACTTAAAAATTGCTCGTGAAAAAGAAATTGATCTTTAAGAAGTCAAAAAGAATTCTCTCAGATTTCACATTACACAAGATAAATTGGTTAATAGTTTTATTCTGAATCTGGATTATCCTTCTAAACTGTTTTCCTGAGAGTATAGTTTCACCAGAATGCTAAATCATGGCATATAATTGTGCATATCAGATCTGAATAATATATCCAGTTCAAAATCAGAAATAAACATTTTCTTTCCTTGGTTTGTTAATGCATTTTTCCTAAGCATTTAATGCATTTTTCCTAGATAAAAAAACATCCTCTTAATATACTGTTAGACTAACATGTTTGGGACTTGTTTTTTTTTTTTTTAAATTTTGTTTTGAAGGCTACTAATGCATGCCTGACCTCAAAAGAATATTTTCTTTAATTAGAAAGTGCTCCCAGCTAGAGATGTCAAACCCTAGTTTCAAATAAGGAATGCCTAGTTAAACAAGCCAAAGAGGAAAATCTCTTAATCCATAGCTTTAATCATAACAGATATTTTACATAACCAAAAATGTACTTAAATCAAATTGCTCTCCAATTCAAGGAATAGGGAATAATTTACTTGAAATGAACTTGTAAAGGATAGTCTGACTGATGTGTCTTAGCCCAAGGAGTCCTTACTCTGAAGAAAAGCAGCACATACATACAGGCCAAAAAAAAAAGCTTTTCTGTCTTCCAGTAAACCCCCAAATAAATTGATTTTTTTTAAAGGTGAACTGGGAATTAATAACAGACACACATAATTCCATGTCCTGTCACAGCCATCACAAAAGGACCTAAATTTTCTGACTAGCCAGGGCTGTCCAAGCTCAGTGTGGTTTACTTGCTGGTAAGAGATGCTACTCCCTGGCTGTAATGAGAACAAGCAACTTCAACTGAGAACCACTGGGCCAGTGACAAAGAACATTCTGTGCTGTGAGGTTTTACAGCCAAATGGGAGCTCTGGTTTAGGAGCAGAAACCTGGCATAGGCAGAGTTTGATGCTGCCTCATAAACCTCAAAATCTTTGGGCAAGATAAGACAACCCCTCCCCAGAATCCCATGAGAGACTCTGAGACCTGGATGTGAGGGCAGGTTGTGGTAGGTGACTTTGAAAAAACACTGCTATTATTAATATGGGATAATAAATAGTTTTGCTAGGAAAGGTGTAGGGTTACATGGAAACAGGGAACAGCTGAATAGTATTAAATCAACAAAGCCAGCCTTGTGACTCCACCAGCCCTAATATTTGTGAACTTGTGTATCCTGGAGAAAACCTGGCATGCTCTTCCCTTGCCTTGCCTGGATTTGGCACCCAGGCACCACCCCCATGCCTACCCCATCCACTTCCACCCCCTCAGTGCAAGGTTAGAGTGCAGAAATGTGTTTGATGGGCAGGCAGGCCAAGGATCATGTTCCTTTTCACCCTTGGACCGCACTGTGACCTCCTAGACCTTATTTAGATCTGCCCTTGGCTGTTCTCAGCCCCAAGAGGAGTTTCTCTGACCCCTTATGGACCTTCCACCCTGCTTTTCACAGAAAAATTATAGCATACAGCCTGTTCTAGAAATAGCTAAGAGGCTACAGACAAATAAATGGCAAATATCTGCTTGAGAAAAAACAAGAATGACCAAACCCAGTGTTTTTCCTTTAAAGTGCAAGATGGAATTTTAGTAACATAACTAAGCAGAAGGACTAGACACTTTAAATATCTCTGTGAGTGCACAAGGCTTCAAATATGCTTTCCCTGACAAGTTAATTCCAATTTATTAATTATGTCTATATCTTAATTGGCTCTCACAGAAGTGAATATAATTGACTGTGTCCACACTTAGGCTTCTTTAAATTGTGTCATCACTGGGACTTCCATGGTCCTTGGGGCCACACAGAGCTGAGCCCCTCTCAGAGCTTTTCCTGGGGTCTTGTGGGAAGATCCTTCTACCCCTCCAGCTCCAGAGAGGAAAGGAGAGTGATTTAACCCCTGTACTCCTTGAAAAGCACTGAGCTCTCTACATCCAGCAATAGCATTGCTGGGTTTCTACCTTCCACCTCACCCTCCATGAGAAGCTCCACTTATAAAACACAGCCACAGTCATATGAGGCATTTAAATGCATCATCAGCACCTGGGTTAAAGAAAAATCTGTGTCCCTTCTCTGCCTCTAGCATTTCGTTGGACATGAGCTCCCTCTGCTAAGACTCAGCATGTTACAAGTCTTTAGTGATGCCTCTACATAAAGAATCAGACTGTGAATTAAAAGGATGGAAAACGAAAAATACCGACTATGAATAGTCAGTCACTTTGATGCCCCTTTATCCTGAAGCACTGGGAAAGTATCTCTTAGTGTTATTTCTCACAGGGGGACTAGAAGTTGGTTTAGAACATAGGGAAAACACAATCAGTTTCAGACAGACTTTCCAAAGCACAAAGTGAATCTTGGCATCAATGAAATGTCTCACCTGAGGAGCGAACGTTCCTCAGGACATTAGTTCACCTAAACCATCCAGAAAGCATTTCAGGGTTTACTTTCATAAATATACATGGGAAGAAAGTTTCTTTGTTTGGAGTTTGGGACAGGGGAGGGATGGTGCTCTTTTTCCCCCCTTTGTATAGCTAACATTTATTTTACTGTAATTCAAACACACAACATCTGAAAAAGGGCACAGAGTTTATTAGTGAGACACTGTCATCCCCCACTCTTTCCAGATTTGTCTGGATTTATGGGTGAGGCATTGTCTAGCCAGGAAACTACAGATACCAATTCAATCAGTTTAAAAACTGATACAGCAAAATGTTGGGCACACATTTGAGTAGGAAGCAGCTGCACTGTGTCAAGATGTCACTGACCTTTGTTATTTGTTAGCAGTGTCCTGGCCAAGTTCTTGCTTTCACAGCAGTGTCTGGGGAATGGCATGTGGGAGCATTTCTCACATGCTTCATGGTAACTTCCAGTGCTTCCACTTCCCTATGATATGCACACAAAGAGGCAGAATTTCCCTGGAGTGCCTGAGAAGAGCAAGTGCATTCTGACCAATGCATGTGGTGGGGAAATCCTTCACAGAAGGGCAGCAGCATCATAAAACACAGTAGCTGACTGTGAAATGTCCACAGAGAAGCCTCAGAAAAATAAAAGAACCCAAACCAACAAAAACAACCAAACAAACAAAGCTTTATTTCAGCCCTTCGAAGGTGTGATCTCATATCAATCATTGTTAACTTGAGATAAAATAAAACAAATGCCATTAAACTGGGACAGCATGAGATTAGCATTCATTTAATCATATCGATGTTGAGCTTGTTTCACCAGTTCAGTTTAAATCAGCATCACACAGACAAGGTCCAAAGTGCTGTAAATTTACAGGTAGAAAAAGAAATGCCCATTTGTCATAAAGAGCATATTGTTGGACCTCATCTGCACATAATCCTGCACCAGGTGAACTGAAAGGGTATTTTTAGATTAGTTTATTTAGCTGTGGTATATTAATTTTGTTAGCTGTGGTATTGTATCTATAAATCTATGACCTGCATCTCATTTATTCTAATGTGGGAGGTTTTTTTTGCACTGCTTGGCAATAAAAAGCAATCTTGAAACAGGAAACAAGCACAATTGAGGTCAGTGGTATACCTCATGTGCTTACAGCACTTTCAGCACCTCTGAGAGCTGGATAAAAGTGCAAAGTGACACAGAGCAGAGCACCACTGTGCTACACCCCATGTCCACACATGTGGGCCTGGCCTGCTGGGGCTCAGAGAGGAAACAGAGGATGGGTACAGCTGAAAGGGGGAGAACCAGGAAATTGTGCCAGGCTAGAAACTGTTCTCTCAGCTAAGTAACAGCTCCTGGAAATGGAGGAAGAGAGGAATGAGGCAAAGCGTGATATGGCATGTGACTCCTTCTACCTTTGAAAGGCAGGCCAGAGAAGGGCCATGCTCATCTTTTGCACTAAATCCCACATCTCTAGCATCTTCAGGTTGGCTTGAACACCTTTCTATGGAGCTCAAAAGACAAGTGTCTCATGGAGCTGTGGCTCAGCAGTCCTAGCATTCTCTGTAGGAAAACTTGATTTGTATAGTCCTAACTTTGCAGATGGGCAGTGAGCACCTGGGATTCAATTTGTTTCCTTAATGTTGTAAAATGTTACGAGTAAAAAATATGGTATTAGCAGGAACAGCTTGTGGTCATTCAATGGTAAGATATCTTCAACCAGGGGTACCAGTGTACCTGCACTCTCATGCTCAGGATAATGGGCAGACTGTCAAAAGTTTATATCTTTAAAATTAAAAAAACGCAGGTTGTTCAGAGACAGAGCTTGAAAAGACTGTGCTAAACTCTGTGATCAAGCAACACATCAGGATATTTACATCTCCTCGGAGCAGACCGAAAAAGGAAACATAATTTTCACCAGCATTTCTGTCCCATCTATTTTTTCCCACCGCCTCCTGTGTACTGTAACAATGCATTTGGGAAAGTAGGTGTTCATCCCATACCTCCTGATCAAATTTTGTTTACTGCCTTCTTTCCCAGACTTCAGATGAGTAATGGAGATGCCTTGGCTGTGAAAAGCCGAGCGGGGGTGGTGATGGGGCACCAGGGAAAGGACACGCAGGGCTGGCAGCCGTGCCCTCCAGGCCAGCAGCACATCCCAGCCAGGCCTTTACCTTTCATGGAGCTCAGAACCCCATCTGCACCTTAGGAAGGAAATGGATCGGAGCAGGGACAGCCCAATCCCACTGGGGCACACCCAGGGCAGCAGCTGCTAAATCAGTTCTGCAGAGGAGCCAGTCAAAGGCAGGGGGAGGGAAAGAAGCACATCATGGATCCTTGGGAAAAGGGAGTAGAGTGTGCCCTCTATGGCTCAGCCACCCTGCCAGCCACAGGGGACAATTCAAGATTTCAAATTCAATACAAAGCCCAACCTGCCTTCATCATGAAGCTGCAGAATGGCAGAGGCCAATTCCATCCACCTGCAGCATGCTGGAATTTCCTTCACTGGTGCATTACACAGGATGGCTGAACCCCTTCCTTGAGCATCTCCCTCTTTGCAGTTCCTCTTTCTCACCTTAATCCCATTTCTATCCAGGCTGCTGGATCAGCAGGTGAAATGCCCTGTAACTGAGCCCTTAGCTGGAAACATCAACATAATGTAAAAGCTGCTGTTCTGACTGATCAGGTGATTTTAGTCACATAAAACCAGCTTAATAATTTCAGAAAAAAGGTTCAAAAGAACCACAACACAAGCATGGTACTTTGTAGCATCAGAAGCCTCCGGGAAGGACCTTTAAAGAGTGCAAAGCGATTGGAGAAGGAAATGCTCCTTTCTTCCTGTGATGGATGATCCCAGCAGCACTGAACCATGGCATTGCTAGAGATGGAAGGAATTATTTTGTACCAGATGAAGCAAATCAATGACTTCTTCTTCTTCTTCTTCTTCTTCTTCTTCTTCTTCTTCTTCTTCTTCTTCTTCTTCTTCTTCTTCAGAAAAGCTCAAGACCTTTAAAGGGTTTTGCTGTTAACAAAAGTAATGCTGGTAATGTAAAACAACTTTCTGTAGTGAGTTATTTAGTAGTGAGAACTAATTTACATTCTAAATAGGGCTAAAAATATGGGGACTGAAGTGATAAATATTAGGGAACATCCTTCTGGATTGACTAGCAATTCAGAAAAGGAAATTTCAGCCAATCTAAAAAGCCATAATGTTTCAAAAGGTGAGTCCTGTATGTCGTGCATCAAAAAATCCACAGAAAATTTTTGGTTTCTTGTACTGATTCATCCTTGAAGTATTTCATTTAACACACTGGTTTGTTACAGTCAGACTTTATTAGGAAGACAGTAATGTTTTAAATAATGTTTTAGAATTTGTACACTGCTTATGCAAAAAAAAATCATTAACTGAGGTGCATTTACTTAATGTATCATCAAACTCACACTTTGCAGAGGAATCATACTATGTGTTCACTCTCCTTCACCTTCTGTGAAGTTTATGTAGCTAGGAACCTAAATTAGAACTTTGTTTCTTGGTTAGCAAATTGATAGGAGTGGCTCTATATCCCTGTACTTCCAAAAGCTGCATGATTAATTCTCTGATTCATTGCCTGGTAAAACAAGGGTTGTGACAGTTCCCAAAACACATCTGTGTCTATTTTAGGGGTAACAGGAGTGTATATGAAAAATGTATGGAGATGTAAAAGCATGAAGGAGCAGCAACCACTGACTGGACCATCAGCCACAATCCAGAACATGTCAAGACCCTTAAATTTGAGAATGTGGGTGAAGGAAAATGAGTGTGCTGGTGTCGAGTGGTGCCCAGAGCTGGGGGCTGAGGCAGCTTCCGTAAATTCCCCTCCTGTTTATCCCACTCCTTGTTTATTTTCGGAGCCTGCTTGGCTTGTCACTGTGAGAGGGGATGTTAAAAAGGAGCTGCCAGGCTCAGTGTGGTTTTCCCAGATGGACCATGAGGAGGAGAGGCAGGATAACCAGGGAAAAGGGGATTGCTGTAGGGATCTGCACCTCCTGGTTCACTGGGCACACCTTGGGCTGGGGAGCTGCAGGGCAGGACAAGTCACAATCACTGCCTTGAAGGCTCAGCTGAAGGCAGAAGATGATGTTCTTCTTTTCCAGGCCACTGTGCCACTGGCAAAGAGTGATTCCTGCTTTTTGAGCTTGGAAAGAGAAGATGAAGCAGTGACTCAGCTGGCCTGGGCACTCCAAATAATGCCATCAGCACAAGGTGAGTCATGAACAGGTGATGTCTGATCCCGAAACAGCCAAAGACTGCAAACCAAGGAACGAATCTTTCCTCTGATTTTAAGGAACCGTTTGTATGTTTTTTTCCTGTTTTCCTACAGGCTGGACTATTCCCTGTTATCATTCTCTCTGACATTTTCGAAGTTCTAAACACGTTTCTGAGCACACACAGATGAGCTCTTATAAAAAAAGACATGTCACCATTTCCTAAACTTATAAGCTATGTGACTCCTGCTTTCAAAATTGCCAGGCATCTGGCAGTGAAAAGATCTGGCAAAGGACATGCTGTACTCTGCAGGAGGAAGTGAAATCACCTAAATGCTACAGGATCAAAAAGCAAATAAATTGAGAGAGGTCACATCAACCATATCATATTTGATGCACAAAGACCAAAGAGTCTAAATTTGCTTCAAGTACTCTTGGGTAAACAAGTTTGGGTTTGATGTTAAGAATGTTTAATTAATTCAATCAATCATTTTGCTGAAAATTTTCCTGTCAAGGGTTTAGGATTAAATGGAAAAGTGTCTTCTCTAGAGATTAGTGTTTTACAGATCTGTCTTCATGCTCTGTTACTTTCATTGCACGATTATTGGCATGATTATATTCATTTGATGTCTTAGCTAAGGGACAGATCTCCCCAGTTTCCCACTTAATTCATGGGTTTTCAGGCAATTGCAATTGTGACTCTAACTTGCTCAAATTAATGATCAGAATATCTCAACTTTGTGATACATTTGTCTGATGTAACTTGAAAAAAATAATAGTTACTTTCAGAGATGTTTTTCACCATTTTTAATTGTCTTAGGCATCTAGGGAAAGATCAGCAGAACAAGAGAGGCTGGGTTCAAACCTTTTGCACCTCCCAAGAACAGTTCCAAGTACCTGCAGAGCTGTTCTGAGCTACCATCACCCATCAGCCTTGCTGAGCCTTGTCACCAGTACAGCTCAAAGCAGCTGCTCTGAAAACTTCCAGGGAAATTCAGCACAAATCCTGTTCACTTTGCCAGAATAAGTGAAGTGTAGAATATATTAAGTAGGCTTGTTTCACCCTCTTAATAAGATTATGAGAAGGGAAAAGTTCATTTGAGAAGTAAACAGGACTACAAGACACAAAAAGTTCATTATTTATAAGGAGGGGTTTCTTTGTTTAATGCAAATAATGTGGCTGTAACTGTGTTTGAGACCTTTGGCTGAATTAATTAACCTTTTAAATAATTCCAGATAACAAAGCTCCAAACTAAGAACCCTTTTTGTACCAGATAAAGCTGTGCCACCTTCCTCAGTTCTGTGAGCCAATCCACTACCAAACCTGGAGCCAAGTAGCAAAGCTGAATATGAAACTGGGAAATACTCAGGAGCACCTGCAAGACTGCAGCCAAAGAATGGAAGAGGACTTGGGAAGGCATGAAAAAAAGATGGAGATATCATGAGGATCTAAATTATTTTAATGGATAGAGACAGGTACCTCCTGAAAGTGACAATTCTCCATAGGGTGCTGAACACAAGAGATCTCTAGGGAGGGAGAGCAGTTCGAGGAGCTGGAAGTCTGATATGTCAAATCACACTGAGAAAAACAAAAGGAAACCCCTCAGTTACCAAACCAACACAGACAGTTCCTCTCAGGCCACAACATTGACACTTCACTGTAACAAAACACTTAATCCTGTGAGTAAGGATTAGCACTGCACAGGCCCTCTCCAGAGAACTCATTGCTACAGATTGTTCAAAATTAATTGATTTCCTTGCATCAGTTCTCTATGAGAATGATTTGTTTTGCTCCATGCACCTAAATTTTGCTAGGAAAGTTTAGGTTGCACCAAGTAAACACAACTAAATTGTGATAACTTGGGGGAAGGTTTTCACTGGAACTGTGATTTAAAGAACTTTTATTTCTTTGATAAAATGCAAAATGTTTTGGTTAAAAAAACTGTTACTGACAACATACAGGGCTTGTGAGGCCTTGATGGATATCTTGGTTGCTCCATGTGCCTATATCCTCATAGGAGAAAGGGGATACCTGGCTGAACTGTGTAGTCCATAAAGTGTGCACATATCCTCACAACCTGTTCCTCTACACAGCAAGAGCCTGGGGACTGAAGTCCTTCCTCCTCCCCTTAAAATAAAAAATGAGGGACAACAAAGATCTCCAATCACAAGAATGATGGGTTTTGTTTAACTGTTCCAACAAACCTGTGACAGAGTGCAACTGGTTGAATGAGGAAAAGTTATTTCTTTCCACCTAGCCCAAAGCCTGATTTCAGATCTGCCCTTGGTGTGTTGAGGTCTCTTGTCCCTTTTCCTGTCCTGCTTTAATCCCACCCAGCAGCCACTCTCACAGAGGAATCAGGGAGAGGATCAGAAAGGTAGAAGTGAGAAAATTCATGGGTTGAGACAAAAACAGTTTGACAGGAAAAGCAAAAGCTGTGTGCACAACTAAAGTAAAGCAAGGAATTCTTTCACCACTCCCCATGGGCAGGCAGATGTTCAGCCACCTCCAGGAGGGCAGGGCTCCAATCACACGTATTGGGGAAGATAAAACACCATGACCCCAAATATTTCCACCTTCCTCCTTCTTCCCTCCCTTTTGTATGCTGAGCATGATGTCAGATGGTCTGAAATGTCCTTTGCTCAGCTGGGGTCACCTGTCCTGGCTGTGTCTCCTACCAACCCCCCCAGCACCCCCAATTTCCTTCAGCAGCCTGGCAGTAGGAAAAGCAGAAAAGGCCCTGGCTTTGTGCAATCCCTGCTTAGCAATAACAACAACATTTCTGTGTTATCACTCCTGTGTTCAGCACAAATCCAAACCACGGCCCCATTCCAGGCACTGGGAATAAGATTAACCCTACCCCAGCCAAAACCATCAGTGTTGCTTTCCAAAATCACAGAATAAAACACCAAGTTTATTAGAGGGATGAAACACTTCTCTTGTGAGGAGAGGCTGAGGGAANAACCTTACTATCCAAGTGTGGGCAGCACTCAACACCTGGCAGACATCAATGTAAGACTGATTTGTAAAGAAGAAATCTCCACATTCCCCACATTTCTCCAGGGAAAGGAAAAGAAAAAAAGAAAAAGGAAAAAAAAAACAGGTCCTGTTTTCCAAGAAGCTTTAAACACAGATAATTAATCTTTAGAGATATCCATAGCATTTATATGGGAGAAAAATAAAAATCACATAACTCATGTTATCAGTGTGTCCTTCTTGCTTTCTCCCACTCTTGCTTTCTCCTGTTGTGTGTCCAAGCAATACTTACTCTTAATTAGTATTGGCCTACTACTCTTTGTAGACCACAATATTTCTGAAGAACTCGAAGACACCCAAATAATTACATCTCCTCTGGGTATGATTCAACTCAAAACACAACTTTTTCAAGTGTGTAGTCACCATCCTTTTCATTCAAGCAGAAGTTACTCATTACAACTCTTTGTAAGTTATACCTATGTTACACAGTACCTAGGAGCCCTGGGTGAGGCTTGTTAAGAGAAAAAACACACAAATATTTAACTGGGACACAAGAGGCTTGGAAACAGAGCCCCTGTGCCCGTACAGAAAGCTGAAACTTCTCAGCATGCTGCTCTCAGGGTTTGTCATCATTAAGTCACAGCCAAGATGGCTCTTTGGATTCCTGACATTGGAATCTGGCAGAAAGGTTTTTATTTGAGGCAGGAGATGTAAGCTCTCCTGCCTGTCTCCCAAGTAAACCTCACAAATGAACCGTGCCCAGCCATATGCAGCAAAAGCAGCGTTTTGAGGGTGACAATCTCTGAAGTGAGCTGGTAATTGTGTCCCATTGTCAGGGGCAGACATCACACGGGCATTTTGTGCACTCCTGCATTCTTGGTTCTGAGCCAAACAACTGCTGGGAAAAGCCAGATAACAACCATGGCCTGCTGGAGGCTGATGTGGAGTCTGGTACCAGTGCCTGGCAGCCTGGACATATTAAATGGGAAAAGAAGCCATCACTAAGCTCCAAAGTGAGAAAACAATTCCCATAAGGTCTAATAAAAGACGAAGAAATTAAAGGTCTACCAGAACAAATGAATTAGATAATGAAACTCTGGAACTAGATCAAAACTAGGAGGGGGAGGAGGGAGAAAAGAGCAGAAATGAGATCAAATAACAGCTGTGGGATGCAAATCAGACAGAATATCCTCAAGTCAGGCCCAGAATGAGGCAGCATCTGGCAGAAGGAGGGAGAAGGGCAGTGGGAAACCAGAAGGAAAGGAATGCAGAGTTTGGGAAAGCTGGCTGGATGACGTTGCATAGCAGAGTACCCTGCACAGACAGAGTCAAGCTCCAGTGCACCCAGCCCAGCTGGGAAGCAGAAATCCAAAATTTCCACCAGAGGAGGAAGACAAGGAAGAGAAAGGCAAGGAACTAATGAGATGTGAATCAACAGGACAACACCACGAAACAAAGCTGGATATGCCATTAATATTCTGTGGGATAATATTTATGCCCAGAAGGATCAAATTTTATAGTGAATTACAACAAACATGGCACACTGTAAACAGGGACTGATTTGGCTCAGAGTGTCATATTTGTTGTTGCAGAGTCTTTAAGCCTGATTCCTTTGCCATTAGCCATTTTTGCGTGATTTCCATTACCCAGTTTTCCATTACCATTTCTCAGTTTTGGGGGAAAGCATCCAGGATCTGTTCACCAGAAGGTGTGAAAATGGGAAGAGTCACAGGCCACATGTTCAGGAATTATTTACCAAAGAGAGATGTGGTCCCAGTTTCTTGAAAATACTCAGATACCTCTTCAGGTGCATCACAGAACCTCTTTCACAGGCTAGGCTTTCTAAATCCCATGAACATTTTAGGGAAATTAAGGCTGGGAATGGTTAAGTATTTTTTAACCAGGACTTTGGATAACAAACTACCTAAATTCCACTTAAAATTCTAATGCAAGGGTTTACTGAGATGCCAATATGTTCTGACTTTCTAACACTGGTAGGATAGATTGAACTTTTACACTTTTGCAAGGAGTTATCTGTGTGTCCAGGATGAGCCAGAATAATCTTTAAACAGGATTTCCTAAGTCAATGAAGCTAACACAGTCACAGCATAACAGCTGGCATCATCCTTTCCCTTTCTCTCTAATTTATCTCTGTCTGTTTTTGTCCAGAATCACCAGAAGAATAGAAGAAGATAACAGGAGAAAGAGAGATATCCTGTCCTATCACAGCAGAAATGAGATGATTGGCCTGAGATCACAAATGAGAAACTGTTGTAGTGAAAAATTTTAAAAAGTAAAATTCAGGGTTGTAGCAAATACAGGTTTATTTTCCATTAATCCCAGTAATATTTATCTGAAGTATCATATTGTTTCTACTCCTTGTTTCAAACAAAGTTATTTATTTGAATCAAACAAGCACTACTCAGAAATGAAGGAGGAATATGATTTTATGTTTAATGCTAGAATTTTGTTTTTCCATAGACTGAAAATTGAAAGTTCCAGATAAAGGGATCAAAAGAAAAGAGAAAAACGAAGCAGCTGGTGAAAGAGGACAAAGTCTCTGCCTCAAGGGGTAAAGGCTGTGGCCTTCAGGAGACAAAACAAGCATTTAAATGAGAATTTAAAGCTGCAGAAAAGTGCAGAAAGCACTTTACTTTCAAAGTTATCATATCAAACAAACCATACCTGTCATGTTACAGAATAAGATGTTTTGCAAAATTCACAACTGGGCAGTGGGCATAGGTGGTACTGATTAATCATTTGTATCTGTATTTTACTTGTCCTTTGTTATCAGCCTGTACAAATGCTGAAGGTCAATAACCTGTATCACAGGCTGGGAAAAAAAAAGATATAAAATTAATATAAAAATGGGTTTAATAAACGACATGGTGTGTACACTGAGTAAATGGGATCTCAGCAGTGAAGTCTGAGTTCCCACAATTTCCCCACACATTCGTTGTCATTTCAGCATCAGACTGTTGCAATTTCCCCCTGCATTTGACACATCACAGCCTGGTTACATGAGCTAGAATCCCACTCACATCTCTTACATATGGAAAGAGAACATTCAAAATGTCAGGGGATAAGTACATCTATATGTGCATATATGTATCTATATACACACCCTAAATTGTTCTTTTTATGGTAGCAACTCATGTCTCTCTCCATCACCTTTTTGTAGTACAGACACAGTGTATATTCTCATTGATTTAGTGTTGGAGACAAGACCTGTGCTATCTTAATTTCTTCATCTGCCATTGTCTCCTTTCAGGGTCTTAAGTCCCATATTCCTCTTGGTGCCTCAGCTTGTCCATCCAAAGAAATCAGTGGAACAGGAAAATGTGCAACAAACACAACAGAGGCATTTCAGAGGTAAGGAGAGAAGGTTTACTCATGAGCTGGGGCAGTCCAGCATTAAATAGAAAGTTCTACAACAGGGGTGTAGTAAAAGAGAGGTGCAGTAAATAAATATGTGTGGTGGAAAACCTGGTTAGGAAGGATACTTGATAAATAAATATATGTGTGATGGGAAACTTGATAAGGAAGGTCACTTGGTAGGTTACTAAGGGGCTTGGCTAATATGTCCTCCCTCATCAAGAAGAGATTCTGCTACCATATCAAAGCACTTAAGCACTGTCCTGAACCAACTGGGTTCTCTGAGTTCTCTGTTACGTTTATTTCCTTTTCCTTCATGTGGAAATTTGCCTTCCTTCCACAGTTAGAGCTTCCTGAGGGCTGTGAACTTGAGTCAGAACAAAAACTGTTGCAAAGAGCACAGTGTTTCCAGCAGAAAACACCAGCACATTTTGTGCAATCAAATATCCTAAAGGACATATTAAATTTGCTGTTAAAGCTCTGAAAAACCTGTCTCTGACTGAAAGAAGAGAACCACCTTTGCCATGCCAAAATTGCAGGAGAACTGCAGTGATAAATATGATAAATAGTCCCTTTGTTTTGTTTAGGGAGTCTCTATGATTGAATGAATATATCCCTTCCCTCTCTCCTTTGACCACCTTTGCTTCAGCATTGAGTCCTAGTGAAGATTTAAAGTGTAACAACATTAAAAAAGAGAGAAAGTCTGGGGTAGGAGGAGGAGAAAAGGCAGGTGTGGTTTGACAAGTGATGAGGAAAGAGGCTTTCAGGACACAGAGACTGGGGGCAGCTAAGCTGACACCATATCCCTGAGAAACAGAGGGAAATGCCACGGCAGGCAGGGAACAGCATTGCTGAGCCACTGGAGAGCACAGGAGCGAGCAGCAGGCATGCTGGCACTGCAGAACAGGCAGGCTGAAGTCATGAGAATGTGAAACACCATCTGAGAGCAGGCATTCTACACCAAATGCAAGGAAATCTCCATGGAATCAGCTCGGAGGCATGGCAGGAGCATGACCAGCAGGGCTGGCCGGAGTTCAAAAGGCTCAGCCCCACATCACAAAAAGCCTCCAAGTGTTGGTTCACAAGTCAGGCTCATCAGAGCTCCAGGATTCCCACCCACCCCTTCAATCCTGGAGAAGTGGCCTCCCCTGGCACCTATCAAGGTCACCAGAGCTCTGCATCCACGAGACCCCTGTGAAGGGCAAGCTTGACAGACAAAACCAAAGGCTGCTAGCTGGACGTGATGCTACAAATCAGTGCTGGACCCTACAGGTTCACAGTGACCCTTTAACTCAGAGTTCTCTCACTGCTGTACAGGAAGGAGAGTTGTTATTTCTATCCTGTTACCTGAATGTTGTCACTGGGGAGCCCTCACAAATCTGCTGAAATAAATTAACTGAACCACAAGAGTGGGCCCAGGCAGCATCAGGACCACAGCAAATCACTGAGTGCTTTACAGTCCCCATTATAAAGAAAGGTGATTAAAACATTATCTAAATGAGTGGCAAAACAGGTTCCTTGGGACAGCTCAACTGCAAACAAGGCTTTCTGAGCAGGTGGCATGGTATTTGATAAGAGAAGGGAACCAGTCAGTATGTAAGGCTAGATCTCCATAACCCGTCCTAACGGTGCTGGAATACCCTTCCCAAGGCCTGGATCCCCATTCCTTCTTAATAGCAAATCACTGCATTACTAACACTTTTAGAATAAGCTGCACAGCACAGCATGTTTCTCCTAAAATGCTGGGTGCTAGTATAAAAATGCCACATCACAAATTCAGCTCCTCCTGAATGAACAGTAACTTGACATAGGAGAGCCCCACAATTTCAAAGAAAAGCTTGAGACAAGAAATGAGACAAGCAATGAGACAATGCTTGAGACAAGCCCCACAATTTCAAAGAAATGCTTGAAACTCTTTCTCAGGAGAAATAACTAAATAAACCTTCAAATACTCTTTTCATTCTCAGGCTCTCAGGCTGTAGGAAATCACACAAAGTGAGAGAGTGGAAAGGAACATTGAATTTACCTCCAGCAAAAGCAGCCACTGGTGGATTCTGGGAATATCTATTTAACTAACTCTTGCCTCTGGAGTTGCAAAAACTTTCAGAGTATGAAGCCATAAAAAAAGACATCTTCCACTCAACACTAATGCCCAAGGCTTTATCTAGACTAATATAACCTTTGATTTTCAAAAATGCTTTTGTACAAACAAGTCCTGCTAACTCATTGGGAGAGTATGACATGTACCACATTCATTTCCTTGGATGCCCAACCCTCATCACTCAGCCAAAGCTGCTCTGGTGCAAGAGCCTGGGCATTCACCTCTTCCTGGTGCTTCCTGTCCCAAGGGAGAATGTTTTCTTGGATACAGTGCTCTTAATTCCTGCTAATCAAAAGGATTTTAAAAAATCACTCTGAAGAAAAATAAAATCACACAAACAAAAAAATATAATAAAACTGGATTTGAATATGGAAGAAATGAGATTAATTACATACAGAGTCCGAAGTAGTTACCCTACAAATTGTTGCTTCATGATCTGTTATTGCTGCTGATGTTTTGCTTCTGAGCAAAAATGAAGTGATCTCAGTAGAACAGTTCAGCAATGATTTTAAAGACAAATACAACCACATGGCCAGATTCAGGCACAACTGTAGACATTTTCTATTTTTGGAGATGGGCTGGGGTACCAGGACTCTGGTAAATATTTCCAGAGGGATAAAACTCAATACTTGAACTGAAATATCAAGCAAACAAGGGACCACAGTGTATACATCCAAACCTTTTCTAGGCACCTCTTACAGGGAGGCTCAGCCATCCGTGTAGACAGAGTGCAGGGATGTGGGAGGGTTGGGATCAACCCCGAAGAAGGAAGATTGCCAATATTTTGAGAAGCCAGCACAGGATCTGTCCTTTCTCTGCTCAAGTTGCTGTGTGCCCTAGGCCTGTCAGTGCACAAGCACTAAAGTCACTGCACAGTTTTTTGGGACAAGGAGGAATATAAACACTACAACACTGCAGGAAATTGCTGGTGCATAGTGTGCAGCCTTCTGTAAACACACCAAAAAACAGCTTCTTCCCTGCAGGGTTACACACACGGCATTTAGTCACTTTTGGTCATTTTTGACACTTTGTTTGTCATTCAAACATGCATTGCTTTGAAACCAAGGAAAGAGCTTTCTCAGATTTCTCATTGCTCAGCCACAAGCTCCAGACTCACTGCTGAGCACGGCTTCATAGCACAAGTTACAAAGAAAGTTAGAGCAGGTGCCTGAAGAGTCACCCCTTTCCTGCCTTAGTGACCCCAGTTCTCTCAACCCCACAATGACACCACAGTTATCTCAATTGCCCTTTCTTTCTGTATAAAAATATTTTCCTTTTCTTTTCCTCAGCCATACTGGAGGCTGCCATTTGCATGATCCACCTGTTCTCAGCTCATCCTAGCTCCAGCAGTAGTTTTTCCTGAGATTGGGAGTCGAGAGGGATCTGTCTGTGCGTAACTATCAGCAGACACAGTCTGTGAGCCAGAAAAGCACTATAAAACCCAAAATGTCCTGTTCTTCTTCAGCAGAAGGGGGAAAACAGAAAAAAACATGTATTTATGGCTTCCAACTGAAAAGGTCAGTGAAAATAATCCCATTTGCTTTCATGGATTTTGGAGGAGATCCACAGATCTTTATTTTTAGGTATGAAAGGATCTATTGCTGGCTGCTTAAAATACACCATGACTGACTCCTCATCCATGGGACAATGCTCCTCCCTTGCCTTTGTTGCTCTTTGACAATCAAAGGTCCTTTTAACGTTTTTTTTCAGAACATTCTTGTTTTCCCCACCACACGCTAAATACTTCGTTTAGAGAGGTTTTCTGGAACAACATTTCTTCCCCTTCTCCAAGGAAAAAGGCTTCAGTGTCCCTTCTGAGAGCCCTCCCTTGTGTGGCTGAGCAGCTGAGCCTTTACCCTGTCCTCTGGCCACATTTCTGAGTGTCAGACTGTCACAGAATCATGGAATCCTCAAGGCTGGAAAAGACCTCCAAGATCATCAAGTCCAGCCTTAATCACAGCCGTGTGCAGCAGCTGTAATGAACTCTGCAAACCACAATGTCTAATAAAATGTGTTGTCTTGCTCAGATTGCTGTCACAGACAGGAATCTCCTTGGATTTCTGTTCTGAGCTGGATCAAACCCCCTAGGTCAATTGCACCCCTAATAAATGAGGGCCTGTTTTCATTAACTGTTCCACGAATTTGTTTCGTACTGCAAACAGCACAGACAACAAACTTTATCCAAAAATCTCTTCCCATATAGAAGAATGAACTTGTCCAGTCCAGTGTAAATAAGGTGCTGCTGTGGGAAGTGACCCAAGGCTTTAAATCTAATCCATATTCTGCTCACTGTGGCTATCTGGCCAAATGGAAATTAGACACCCTGGGACATGAGCCCTCAGGGCATCTCAGTAACAACTGAAAAGATTTAAAGATTTGTCATAATTATGGTGGACAATAAATATCTGAGCAGAGTGGCAGATTTCTGTGGGATAGGGAGCAACCCCATTGGGAGCTGCCTATGATTATGTGCCCTTATTCTTCCCCTTTTCATTCTGAGCTCTTATGTTCACCAAGAATTTTTATGAATTAAATACCCTGTTTCGATTAAAACTGCACCAAAAGTGAAAGCACAGCTTATTCTAAAGTCATTTATTCCATTCTGATGAAAATGGATAAATCAAATATTTAAAAACATACTTACTATAAAAAATATGACACGATGCACCAGGGTCTTATGACTGGAATAAAAATATCTTCAAGCATCCTTCCAGGTGAATTGTGCTGTTTATGCTGTTAGCAGAGACAAGGGTTTTGTTTCCATTGTATTCAGGGTTTGTGGATCAGCCTAATTTTCAACAGTGGCTATCATTCTTAAGGAAATCTTTTTTCTTGTACTACCAAGCTGAAGTCAAACCAGCCTTCCAGCACTCCAGTATGTAAAAGGGTGTATTTATTCTCCTACACACTTTCTGTCAGACTGCATTCCTACAGCCTGAGAAAACAATGCAGAAGTTAAGTCAAAAATAATCCAGAAATACTTTAACGATGAAATCTTAAAAATCTTTTACACTGGCAACTGGACTGAAGAATTCCCCTGCATTAAGAGTATCAACTCCTTTTCTTATTAAAGAAATTCTGAGCTCTAACTAGTATTTCCTTGAGTTTTGAGTCGTGTTTTACTCCTGATAGAAGGATCAGAGATGCAATTATGAGAGAGCAATTCTTGACAGCTTTCAGGGATCTCAGCTACAAGTCAAGGGAGATAATTGAGTCTGCTCTGAAAGGCGATAGGACAGCTGGATGTTACACAGAAAAAAAAAAGGGATCTGTTCTGATTAAATGAGGACATCTGGTCAGCTTCCTGAAGAAAATAATTCTAATTTAATACCAATAAAAGCAATCCAATATACCTAGAAGGCAGACCCTTTAAAGAGACAGACACTGAGTATGGAAGGCTGGGGGTCATCTCAAAAGGAGATCAGTAGGAAAGGTCTGTCAATGCCAGGGAGCAAGACAAGAGCCCAGCAACCTCCTGCCTGCAGGTTTGACTTTTTAATGATGTCCAGATCTATCTAATTTTACATGTGCTGCACTTACAACACCAAGAAGCTGCCAAGGTCCCACTACTGGTGGATATTTGAGGAGAAAACAGCAATTCCATAGGGACTGATACTGCAACATTTCCTTTCAATAGGATGGTGTTGATGGTGTTGCTTCTTTACAATATGGATGGCCCTGTCCTCCTGCTTCCTGCTCCCACTGTAAAGTCCTCAGTGGGACTTGGAACTTCATCCACAAATAGATTACACCGCAATTATATTATTTATATTTATGCCAGAACCCCTTAGAATGAAGGGAGAGTAAGAGAAGATTGGCTGTAATTGCCTGCTTTTTGCATTGTTAATTATTATTGGGTGGCTGAAGTCCACAAAAAGAGAAGTCATATGAAAACAAGGAAAATAAATCAACAGGAAAGTTAGTCAAGAGGAAGAGATGTTCTTTCTAGCACACAGACTCAACAACAGGGGACAATATGAACTGGAGCCATCTCAGACTGCCTGTGGGTGCCCTGCCAGTACTCAGAGCAAAAATAGGACTCATAACACCAACATCTGACTTTCAAGACTCAAGGCTGCAAAGGCTTCTGCTGCCAGCTGCAAAAAATAATCAGAAATAAAAATAAATATTAGCTAAAGCAGAGGGGAAAACAAAGGAGTTTCAAGGACATTGAAATACTCCTGATATCTGAGAGAAAAATTACTTATTTGAAGAGGAACTTTCTGGATTGTTGCAGAGATACAGAATTATCATCACTTACTAGCACCAGACAGGAGAGAGAGGTGATCTCTCCTTCAATAATAGAAGCATGGGCACATGCAGGTGAACAGATGGGAAAGGATTGTCAGTGCCTGCTTCATCTGCAGACCTCCTGTGCCTGCTGCCAGCTAAATATCCTTACAAAACAAAATAAAACAAAACATCACCACCATAAACAAACAAATACAACCCAAGCAAATAAGCTCCTTCCTGCTTCATGCTTTTATCTCAGGCTGTAGGAAAGCAAACATCACACCATGGTGGCCATCAGGGACACTGGGTCTTCTCCACTCAGAAACATGAAAATTCTGAGAAGCATGGAGCCACTGATTGAAAAATCAAAGCCATCAAGGGAATGGAGGCAGGGAAATCTCCACAGAGCCCCCTGCATAAGCATAGCAAAGCAGCACAACAGGACTCCTTCTTTGTTTCATGCCCTTATCCATCACCCAACTCTTCAGCATCCTCCAAATCCCAAGCGTCCTGCTCAGGGACAAGGTCAGATCCTATCCCTGCTAGGCCAGTCCAAGTGACCCACAGAGGGCAGGACCTCCAGGCAACAAGGAGAGGGCCTTTGAACATCTGTGGGGTAGGAAAAAAAAGGAAATAAGTTTTCTAAAGGTAATAATTCCCTAGGGAATTATTTTTACCTTTAAATTTTGTGTTCCCCCAGAGAGCTGTGGAGGCAAATAATCCCAAACCACATCCTCTGGCAAGCTGCCAGCTCATTAGGTAAATAATTTTCCCTCAAAATGCCTTAGCACAAATTTATTGCTGGTGATGGGAAGGATGAGAGCTTGCACTCACTGAGCTGGAGTTGGAATCTTTGGTTTCTTTCAGGTGGTGACATTCATCTGCATAAAACAAAGTATCTTGATATTGTGCACTGGGATTAGAGGAGTATACACCATGATATAAAGACAGAGCTGGGTAATTTTATATTTCATGTCCTTCCCAGGAGCCCTCAGAGACTCTGGAGATGGAAAACCAATATAGCAGATACTTTGTGCCTAACAAAGAGAAGAGGCAAACAGCCCCCCAGAGCACACGGCTCTGAATTCCTGATAAGAGGCAATAAATGGAGAAGGAACTTGGGGGACAGGCAGGGACTTTGAAGAGAGAGGCTACAAAAGAAACACGCCACCAATAAAAAGGGTATCAAACTCAAAGTGATTGTGAGAAGCAGGAAAGGCTGAAAAACTTGCTGAATCTCATTAGTAATGGGATCTGAAGGATGAGTTGCCAAGTCCTGTCAATGTGCTTAGGAAATATGGCCCTGCTTTTTATTCACATTCCTCTCAGATGAGAAGGGAACAGAAGGTATGACACCAACACCTGAGTAACATGAACAGGCTGAACAAGCTGCATCCCCTCTCCAACAACCCTGATCTGAAAGGACAATGAAGAATTGGGGCTCATATTTGTAACCAATGTACTCAGAATATGTCACCATGGATGGACCTGAAAAGACAGCAAATACTCCTGATACAGATCCTCCTTCTTCAGCTACAGAGGACAAGATGCTTTCTGATGCCTTCACCTCCTTTTCCTTTCATGAAACCTGTTAGGAAAAATTAATTCCTCTCATTTCATCATCCCACAGACTTGTGTAAGTCTGTCAGATAGTGCTTCAGGTGACTCAGGCTGGAACAACAATTACAATCACCTACTGGAAACCTCAGACATTCTTTTTGGGAGCCACTGTCCTGGGACAACAGGCAACCAAGTAATATTTCTCCTCTAGATATGGCAAAATCCTGACTTGATCCAGAATTTTCAGTATAAGGACTTGCAGACATAATGCAAAAAATCTGGGCCAATCAGGTGCCCATGGCTCCAGCTGGGAAATGGTTTCATATCATATTCACTATTTGGTGTGGTGATTTTTACTGTTTTCTTTCCTGAATTAGGATAAAAATCCAAAGATTTCAAACTAAAGATATATATATTTTTTTACAATTAATTTGTTAGAGCAAAGTGGTTTCAAGCAGGAAAAAAAAAGAAAAAACACAATGATAAATGCTCATTACTGTAAAATCATAGTACAGACCATCTTAAAACTTTTAACTGACAATGTAGTTGAGTTTTTTCCAAAGCTAAACTTTTCTGTAAACATTTGAGGTTTTCAAATCAACATTTTTTCAGAAATAATGACAGATATCAGCAAATGTTTTCTAAAGTGTAAATCTGCCCTGGTAAATGTGGAAGAAATATAAAGTGCTTATATTTAAGAATTCTCATGACAGGTGCAGGCAAAGTATTTCAGAACAGAGTGAGAAAGAGAAAGAAGCAGAAATTTACATATTTATTTGTCAAAAACTAGTAAAACGTTTATATTGCATCCTATACAACTGTGGTGTTTTGTTGTTGGGGTTTTTTTTCTGACTGGAATTTTACTTTGAAAGCTGCTTTTTAAAGGTCCCACTGAGTAGAAAGTCTACAAAGATGATTTTTCTATATTGTTTTAGACACAAAATCACCTTAATCTGAAATCACTGCCCACTCAGGTTCACCATACTTGTGGAGTCCTAGGAGCCATCTCCCATTTGGAAAAGTGTGGAGTGGGAAGGAAGAAAAATCACTCCACACTGAAGATATCAAGTCACACATGAAGAGCTTGAAGGACTCAGGAGCTCTAGTTTCTTCTGTATAAAGTGTTCTACCTTAAAGTATGGTCTCACAAGTATTTCACCTTTATTTTTTAAATTGAAATCATATTAAATGAAAAGACAGACTTGACAAAGGCAGTGGAGAGCACTGCTTTGCTTAACAGGCTGTGGCAAGCCTTCAGATTCTGGTCAGAACTGCAGCAATCCCTTATGCTGTCAAGTACAACTCTTCTCTAACAGAATGTACTGCAAATTTTATGAGAGAAAACCAAAGCCAATTCTTGTAACATCCATTAGGGCTCCTCTCAGTCTGTCTGGGGGAGATGTGGAGGAGTGCAAGTTTGCCAGTTATTTCTCCATGCTAGTAAATAGCATCAGTCTACTGCTGTTCCCACCTTTAGAACTGGAGAAATCGTACCTGCCACCTTTAAATCATTAACCTCTGCAAAACTTCCCTGCTCTGCATTTAGCAGAGACAACCACCAAAAATAGATGTCTGACACCGTAATGAGAACTCAGTTGATGCTACACCTAAAACCACACAGTGAGACGTTGCTGCAGAATTCTGTGTACCTTGCTTAGTAAAGTATGCAAGGAAAACTGACCTTTACAATATTCTGCATTTAAAAACATCCCAGAATTAGGGTGTCTGCAAATCAAAGCCAGAGGTGCAGCTCAGTGTTGCAGTAGAGGTGGTATGATGACCAGGAATTGGAATGATCTGAGAAGTGAAATGCTTCCATGAAAAGAAAGGGGCTCTCCCATGTTCTCCTAAGCAGCTGCTAGGGCTTAACTCCAGGTCTGCTGAGTATAAATAAAAGCTGTAATAGTCCTATATTTGAGGGCTCCTGGAAGCTCCCAGTTTAGGAAGCTCTGTGAGGCACATCTGGACAGCTGTGTCCAGCTCTGGGATCATCAGCACAGGAGGGACAGGGAGNTGCCCAAACTGAGTATCTACACACACATACTACTTGTTTTGCAAGGAAAACCAGAAGCTTTTTTTTTTGACTCCTCAATCTCTATCAAAGAAAAAGAAAAAAATAAAACAAACAAAAATACACACACACAAACAAACCAAAAGCAAACAAACAGAGACAAAAGACCATGGCTATAAACATATATATATATATATACATATGCACAAATAGCCTACTACAGTGTAGTGCCTTTAATATCCATTCATGGAGCATTTTTTAAATTCAGTCTGCTGAAGAATCCTATTTCATCTACTTGATGTCTTACATAAAAACGGAATCAGGTTAACATAGGGCAGATGGAGGAGGAAGAACGCCTAGCAATGCTGAGCACCTTTACATGTGTGTTTTTTGCACCTGGAGAAAATGTTCAATTATTTTTGGGGCAAGTTTCTCAAGCTACAGGTGCTGCCTGTTTTCCCTGTCCTCTCTGAGGCAGAGACCTCATGTAGAAGCCCCAAAGAGGACAAATGTGTGTGTCTTGAACGTGGAGAGCTGGATAGCTATGGAGCCAAGCAAGGATTGTTTGTAATGTACTGTGAGACAGAATTTGATGCTTTATCTCCCTGCCTCCCTCCTTTCCTGCATCTTCTCTCTCTTCTCTTCTCTTCTCTTCTCTTCTCTTCTCTTCTCTTCTCTTCTCTTCTCTTCTCTTCTCTTCTCTTCTCTTCTCTTCTCTTCTCTTCTCTTCTCTTCTCTTCTCTTCTCTTCTCTTCTCTTCTCTTCTCTTCTCTTCTCTTCTCTTCTCTTCTCTTCTCTTCTCTTCTCTTCTCTTCTCTTCTCTTCTCTTCTCTTCTCTTCTCTTCTCTTCTCTTCTCTTCTCTTCTCTTCTCTTCTCTTCTCTTCTCTTCTCTTCTCTTCTCTTCTCTTCTCTTCTCTTCTCTTCTCTTCTCTTCTCTTCTCTTCTCTTCTCTTCTCTTCTCTTCTCTTCTCTTCTCTTCTCTTCTCTTCTCTTCTCTTCTCTTCTCTTCTCTTCTCTTCTCTTCTCTTCTCTTCTCTTCTCTTCTCTTCTCTTCTCTTCTCTTCTCTTCTCTTCTCTTCTCTTCTCTTCTCTTCTCTTCTCTTCTCTTCTCTTCTCTTCTCTTCTCTTCTCTTCTCTTCTCTTCTCTTCTCTTCTCTTCTCTTCTCTTCTCTTCTCTTCTCTTCTCTTCTCTTCTCTTCTCTTCTCTTCTCTTCTCTTCTCTTCTCTTCTCTTCTCTTCTCTTCTCTTCTCTTCTCTTCTCTTCTCTTCTCTTCTCTTCTCTTCTCTTCTCTTCTCTTCTCTTCTCTTCTCTTCTCTTCTCTTCTCTTCTCTTCTCTTCTCTTCTCTTCTCTTCTCCGTGCCCTTCCCTCCCCTCCCTCTCTCTTTCCTCCCTCCCTGCTGCTTTCCTCCATCTCTCCCTCCCTTCCCTTATCCCTCCCTCCCTACTCCTTCCTGTCTCTCTGCCTCCTTCTCCCTCTGCCTTCCTCCCCTCTCTCTCCCCTCTCCCTTCCCTCTCTCCCGACACCGGGAGATGGCGCCGGCTGCCCGCGGTACTGGGCTGGGAGCGGCGGTGCTGGGATCGACACAGCCCTGGCACAGACCTGGCACAGCCCGGCCTGCCTGCAGGATCCCGGGATCCCGGAGGATGCTCCCCCCGGGGACACGGGCGGATCTCCCCCCGGGATACCGGCGGATGCTCCCCCCGGGACACGGGCGGATCTCTCCCGGGACACGGGCGGATCTCTCCCGGGACACGGGCGGATCGCTCCCGGGATACCGGGACCGGGGGCTGTGTTGCTCCAAGATGTGCGCAAGGACACGCCTCGCGTTTCTGCAGAAATCCTCACATGCCAGCCCTGAGCCCGCTGCCTGTTCCCAGCGCAGAATTTCCCCACGCTGCCGTCACGCCGGCTCTTTCTCCTTGAACCATAGCCCTAAATCGGGGAAATGCGTATTTCCCCACTTAAACCCCATCTGCCCCCCTTCCTCCCTTTTCCCGCAGAGGGTCTGGACCCGCTCCTCCCCCTCTGCCTCCTCCCCGCCGCGACCCCCGAGCCTGCTGTGGTATTTATGCCTGGCCAGCCACGCTCCGAGCCCTCAGGCCACCTTGTGCATCTGTCACCCGCTCCTAATCCTGCCCAAGCCGCCCAGCCGGGCTCCAGGCAGCCACAGCTCCGGCATCTGCCTCTCGGCACAGGGATGCCCCGCACCCCCACTGCACAGACCAGCAGCGGTGGGGCCAAAAACACCCGCTGCCTCTCAGCCCTTTTAGCGGAGCACACTGCACAGCAGCCTGGTCTTCTGGCCACGGTGGTGTGTGGATCATGACACAGGAGACGGTCCCAGAGGTCAGCACAGCTGGGTGGCCCTGCAGGTCCCCAGGCTGCAGCCCCAAGTGACTCCCCACCTTTCTCCCATTATCTGACCTCCTTTTTTAGCCTTCTCCTTGTTGCCTGTGATGTGTAAAAGACGAGAGGGCTGCAAACCACAAAACCCAGGAGGTTTGTTTTGTCAGGAAAATTAAGCCACAAACACCCGAGGTTTATGTGCAAAAGGGAGACAGAGGAGTCCTTTTACTTTATTCGAATAAAGGGGGAGGCCATGGGCATTCCCCTGGGATCTCTTGAAGTTTTGGAGGATGCAGCCTCCTTTTTACCCTATTTTTCCGGCCGCATTTCCCTCTCTCTTTCCCCATGGGCTGAGGTACTTTAGAGGTACAGACTTCCCGGAATGCCTGATACCTAAGATTCCCCTCTAATCTATAACTCTCCCTTTTAATCTTTAATTCTTATGACATTCATGGTTTTCCCCCATTGTTTCTTTCATCTTTCAATATCCAATTTCATTTATCAGCAAACCCACAGCTTTTTTGTAAAGACAAGTCCCTATTCCTCTCAGTTTCAAGCTGTGAGGAAAATTAAATGTCTGGACTTCACTATTGCTGAACTCAGGGAGTCACTTTCAGTCATAGAATCATCTCAGAATCATGGGCTAGTTTGAGTGGCAAGGGACCTTAAGGATCATCTCATTCCAACCTCCCAGGCACAGGCAGGGAGACATTCCTCTGGACCTGGTTGCAATCCCCTTCGAATCCCCTTTGATGGGGACCACTCCTGTGACCAAGAGAGGACAGTGGCAGTTCTCAATCAGCCTCCGTTTCCTGTTGTCCATCTAAAAAGTCATCAGAGTCCCCCATAGACTGGTGCCATGTCTTAGCAAAGTGGCAGCATCAGCTCCCTGATGAAGGTTGATTTGCAGTTCAGCCATCTCTGGTTCACAGGACAAACTCCAAGCAGTTCAAAGGAAAGATCCTATTTACATCCTTTTCCATGGATGATATCTGTGCTGAGTTGAGGAAAGGAGGAAAAATTGTGGGTTTAATACCCTAGAATCATGAAATGGTTTGGGTTTGTAGGGACCTTTAAGATCAGCCAGTTCCCACCCTGTGCCATGGGCAGGGACACCTTCCACTAGCCCAGGTTGCTCAGAGCCCCATCCAACCAGCCTGGAACACTTCCAGGGATGGGGCAGCCACAGCTGCTCTAAGAAACCTGTGCCAGGGCCTCACCACACTCACAGGGAACAATTTCTTCCCAATATCCAATCTAACCCTGCTCTGTGTCAGTGTGAAGCCATTCCCCCTTGTCCTGTCACTCCAGGCCCTTGTCAAAAGTCTCTCTCCATCTTTCCTGTGGGCTCCCTTCAGGCACTGGAAGGGACAATGAGGTCACCCCAGAGCCTTCTCCTCTCCAGGCTGAACAATCCCAATTCCCTGAGCCTTTCCTCCCAGCAGAGCTGCTCCATCCCTCTGATCCCTTGGTGTCCCTGCTCTGTCCTGGCTCCAGCAGCTCCCTGTCCTTCCTGTGCTGGGATCCCAGGGCTGGAGGAGCTCAGCAGGTGGGGCTCAGCAGAGAAGAGCAGGGGACAGAACATACCTTAGTATATAATAAGATACAATAATATCTCAATAACAAGTTCTTAAGAAATCCTTCACTTTTTTGTATAACATTAAATGTTAATGTACCTGATTTTTTCCAAATCATTCCAGCTGCACTACTGCTTTTTGATACTAACATTGAATGAATGTTATTTTTCTACAGTCATCAGAATGTACCCAGCTGAGAGGAGATGAAGCAGTCAGGCTGCATCCCTGAACCAGAGCAAATCCAAGGTCAGAGACATGAAGGTGCTGCAGGTCTGGAGCAGGAAAGTTGGCTGGGGTTTCCACACAGCACAGACTTTGTGCATCTGGGAGCAAACCAAGCCATAAACTCAGAGAGGTCACATATGCCTGGATCCCCATGGGCAGTGCTCAACTGAGGCAAGGTTTGAAAATCAACCCCAAAAACCAGCATATGCTCACCACTCACACCATGCTATGTTGTAAAAACCACAGTAGGGTGGGTCGAGGCATAGGGGTTAAGGGCTGATTATTTAAAGAATGTAATAAAGTTAAAATGCTTCTTCATTCTAATGTGGAGGTCTAGTATTTCATGGCAAGATGTTCCCTAAGGGTTTCCTTCCCCCCATACAAGCACTGTCAGGCAATCAGTATTGTCTGACAGGGATAAATAAATAACCCCAGATTAGTTTCCTGGTTGTGCTTCAGCAAAACAAACCATACACTTGTAGTAAAAGAGATTGTTTTGATAGGTTCAGGAAGAATATTTGAAAATAAGTCTTTAAAGATATCAAGGCAAAATCTTCTCAGCATTCTTATTCCCAATTTACAGATACTTGGGTTCTCATCATTCCTCTCTCTGGTTTTTTGATTTAATTCAAGCATCATGTATCACTCTATTTTAAAAACACCCCATTAAAAAATGAAGTGATATTTGCATCAATTGAACCTACTTTTCAGATATTTTGACAGAGGCTCTGGGCTTAATGCAGACTGCTGCAGAAGGATTTTTCATTTGCACAGAAAGAAATCTGCTTATGATAGTTTAAAACAAAAGAGATAGGTCAGACTAGTCTGACCAACTGCCCCTTTAATCAAATATAAGCTCAGTTTAGGGGATTTTTTAAAATGAATTTATCCTGATCCCTTAGACAACTTGGACCAAGAAATAGAATGCAATATCCTTTCTACAACACTCTTTATCATTAACTGCAATTTTAAATAACAACCTGGGTTATTAATATTACTGCCCATGTTAAACTCCTTCAACAGTTTTCTATCTCCTATTAAAAAGAAAACAAAAACCAAAATGTGTTCTATTTCTTTCCAACACCATTTGCCCTCTCCGAGTTTTGTGCTTTGTTTTATTCTCCAAGTTGGAGTTTCTTGCAAATAGGATTGTCCAGTTTCTGCTCTGAGAACCATTCCTGCATTTTTCCCTGCATTCATTTCCAGTGAGGAAACATGGATCGCAGACTTTTCAACAACTGGGAGCTGGAGGAGACAGGAGCAGGAGAGTGGCTGAAACTGGAGAGGGAAGAAGATTATTGCAGATAAAATGATGGAAAAACAGGAAAGAATTTGACTGAACTGCAGATGTGTGGTCAATGGTTGGACTCGATGACGTTGTGGGTCTTTTCCAACCTTAATGATTCTCTGAAAGACTGAAAAGCAAGATCAAAAGGCAGAGAACAACATGGAGAAAGACAGGCATTTTTAGCTTTTAACATAATCACAGAAGTTTATTCCTAGTCAGTACTCGAGCTCTTAGTTAAAAGCTCTTCCATCTACTGGTGTAGCCAAGCTATAAATGAGGGAATCCAAAAGAAAAGATGGGGATTGTTTCTGGAAGAGAAAGAGAGCAGTTGCTGTTGGATTTGGTACCAAGAAAAATCATGGCACACCATTCAATCCCTCAGTTAAAACAGACACATCGCACCAAATCTGGAGAAGCTGTTTAATTTTGTGTATTATGAATGAAAAAAAAAAGGAAAAAAGGGCCTGTGTGAGCACTCATTTCTATTCCAGTATTATCTGGGTTTGTGTGCTGACACTGGATCCTGCTAAAACTTGCCTGGAGTGCTCAGGTACAGTTTGAATCCCTGGGACCTGCCAGAGCTCCAAGCTCTCAGGGACTCAGCACTCAAAGCCACCCTCACCCAGGCAGTTTTTGAGTGAGAGTTAGAATTGTACATTAGATACACAGAAAACCATCAGTGCAGAAGTTATCACAGAAAAGGCTAGTGAAGAAAAACAATAGCAATCTCCAGAAATGTGGGCCAGCCCTTAAACATACCACTTTCCCTGAGGAAAAATAAAAAGCTTGAGGAAAACAGATACTTCCCACAAAGTTTATCATGGCACTTAATGAAGGTGCAAACTCCTACCTTACACTGACAGTGGCTCTCTCATTGTCCACCTACAACCATTTTATGTTTAGCTGTACTCACATTCTAATTTGCTGCTAAAAATAATAATGATTAAGTAAATAAATAGATTTATCTGTCACGTTAGTTTCACTGACATCATGATCAAACTGACAGAGAGCAGGTTTAGATTGGATATCAGGAAGAAATTCATCCCTGTGAGGATGCTGAGGCCCTGGCACAGGTTTCCCAGAGAAGCTGTGGCTGCCCCATCCCTGGAAGTGTCCAAGACCAGGCTGGATGGGGCTCTGAGCAATCTGGGATAGTGGAAAGTGTCCCTGCCCATGGCAGGAGGGGTGGAACTGGATGATTTTTAAGGTTCCTTCCAACCCAAACCATTCTATGATTCATTAATCTCTTTTGCATGCTTTTCTTCCTCAGAGGGACACAATTCCTGACAATCTCCATACGCATCTACAGGATCAGGACAAAAAATGGCAAAGCCTTCACCTGAAGTCACAAGATTGAGCAAATCTGACTTTATTGCTCTGAAAACTGCACATGCTGGCTCAATCTCAAGATATGCACATGCATTATTAATCTTGGTTGAGATTGAACTCCCGCCCAGAATAAAAATACCAAAAAAATTGGCCAAACATGGATGTAAGCATATCAGCTTTCATACTGGGTACTGATTTTCCTAGAAATTAATCCTCCATTAAAGCAACAGATGGTCCTGTGTTGTTCCAGGGGCTCAGGGCACACGTGAGGGGCTGGGTGACTGATGGACTTATGAATGACTGGGTCTGCATAAACCTTAAGTTGGATTAGTATAAGCTCATGCATGTCAGAAATGGTTTGCAGTATTGACATTTCATGTCAGCTTTGTGAGTCCAGACTCGTTTCAGCCCCACACAAGGCTGTGTCACGTGGAGGGGACAGCGTAGGAATATGTAGGAATAAACACACCCTGGCAGCTTTACTGACTGCCTGGATGCTCTCAGCCAGCAACAAATGAAGTCCCTGCTGATTCATCCTTTAAATAAGTGACAGCTACTTAATTAACAGGACCACAGCCAAGCTGCTTAGGACTAGCACTGACCCTTCTTAAGGAAAGGAAATTTGTGCAGCACATTTTGAAGGGCACTTCCCAGCAAGCCCACGGCTCAGGTTTTGGGTGAGCCAGGTGAGGAATGGTAGCAGAGAGAAGCACAAGGTTGTGCCTGCACTTAGAGAGCTGGGCAGGACCATCTGAGCACAGGGGGCTCACAGCCCTCTCCTACCTGACTCCATGAGGCACACAGATATTCCTTGGATAATGCCATGACCTTCCATGGACTCCCACAAACAAAGTGTTGGCTGTAACCCAAATGCTTTCACAGTCCAAAGAGCATTTACAGGAATTATAAAGGGTCAGTAACACGCTCTCCAAAGACCATGACAGCCTCTGCTACAGACAATTAAACTCTCCTCCCCTGAACACCTTTAAACAGTTTTGACCTAAATGGTTCTTAAATGATAGGTGCAAAATCTGCCAGCTGCATTAAATCCATGATTAAAGTACAAGTTATCCAGGCTCCAAAGACCTCGTTGAGGGGCTGAAAAGCCATCCAGTCCTGGGGTAGCATCACAGGAAGGACAGGGAGCTGCTGGAGCCAGGACACAGCAGGGACACCAAGGGATCAGAGGGATGGAGCAGCTCTGCTGGGAGGAAAGGCTCAGGGAATTGGGATTGTTCAGCCTGGAGAGGAGAAGGCTTTGGGGTGACCACATTGTGGCCTTCCAGTGCCTGAAGGGAACCCACAGGAGAGATGGAGAGAGACTCTTGACAAGGGCCTGGAGTGACAGGACAAGGGGAATGGCTTCACACTGACACAGAGCAGGGTTAGATTGGATATTGGGAAGAAATTGTTCCCTGTGAGTGTGGGGAGGCCCTGGCACAGGTTTCTTAGAGAAGCTGTGACTGTCCCATCCCTGGAAGTGGCCCAGGCCAGGCTGGATGGGGCTCTGAGCAACCTGGGATGGTGGAAGGTGTCCCTGCCCATGGCAGGAGGCTGGAACTGGATGATCTTAAAGGTCCCTCCCAATCCAGGCCATTCTGTGATTCTAAACCTCACCTCATCTAACCGGCCTAAAAAGCTCCTGTGTTCATGTGAAAGGTGTATACAGGCCAATAACGTGCATAAAAATCCCCTGCCACTTGCAAAAGTCCTCCCAGTCCATTTCAGAGGCAGCTGTTCCAGGATGGATGGGGTCAGTAAACACGGGGGAGACGCCAGAGTGGGACAATGATGTTTGCCCGCAATGTGGTTCTGCATTCAGCCAAACACTTGTCAAGATCAGTAAAAGGGGCAAAAGAAGACCTTGTCTTCTTAAATTTACAACTGTGGGTAGAATGAAAGCAATTTGCTTCCAGACATTTTGATTCAGTCTTTTTAAAAAGCCTAATGTTTAAATACTCATGCTTAGTATGGCTTTGAGAGAAGCTCTGATGATGGTAATAATAAAAAGAAAGAAACTGCAATAATTTTTAATGCACCAATGTTTGGCTTTTCCTGTACTTCATGAAGAAAAGCAGAGTTAACCTCAGCTTTTACTTCCACAATCACAAAGCACAAATGTCCCCAGCCTTACTTCCTACCTTCTTGTTCTGCCTCTGCTTATAGGGCAAACAGGGGGAGGTGAGGGACTACTAAATTTTTCCCACTAAATTTTTTTGCCGTAAAAACACAGAACCACACTTTCTTCCACAGCTGGAAAAGCAAAAAAACTTCCCAGTACCGTCTGCAGCTCCCACAACTCCACATCATATTCCTTCCCAAGAACAGAAGCTTGATTTGTTCTTTTTCCCTGTAACTCTATAAAATCCTATAAAATACTGGTCACAGGTGCACACAGAGCACTCCAGCACTGCCAGTGTCACTCAGAGCTCCTTGGCACCACATGGGCTCCTGGTGTGGGTAACTTGCAATGGGTCTTTCACCTCCCTGAAATCTGGGGGGAAAGAACACAGAGAACGGGGCTTTTTGCCATTAAAAGGGGGGGAAGTGTAAGCTGCCAGTTTATTAGAGACAAAGGAAACAAGAAAATTGATCCCATCTAAATTATCATAGAAGACTAATGCTGAAGGACACACAAGCACCATCAAAAGGCTAAAGCTAGTCATACCAGAGGCCTGGAAAAAACCTGGAAATCAAGGCAAAAGCTAATTCATTTGATGAACTAGCAGCAGAGTTCATTTTTGCTGCAAAAAAAACTTGCCAGTGGCAGAACACAGACTGTCCTGCTGGCCAAAGGCAACATAATTTGGCATGAAAATAACTTGTAGTTACCAGAGCAACAAAGGATCTCCAGACCTGAGCTCTGGCACCACACCAGTCCCATTGCTACAGGAAGAGGGGACTGGGGGACTTGTCCATGCTATGTGACAGCTGAGCCCTGACATGTACAGGCCAAGACTCTGAGTCCCTCATCCTGGATATCATCCTAGATTAACTTTTATGCTGTTTGTAGCTGAATATTTTAGGATAGTTGCTACAGGCCCTGCTAGTTGGATAGCAAAACACACATATATTTTTTCAGTAAATGAAAGAGGAAGTTGGGGAGGATTTTAATCAGCCCACAGATTTAAAAAGAATATTTAAAAAAAAAAAATTGGTTATAGAGACACTTTGGTCTTTATTATGGAAATCTCACACACTTCAGATATTCAGGATAACAAAACCTCTCTGGAATGTTAAGCAGTGACTTTCTGCTGTTGTATTTAAACTCCTTCACTCAAGCATTTAAGACAAGAAAATGGCATGCAATTTAGGAAGAAGAGCAAAGCAAAGAAACTTAACAGTCCACAAACAATCCAGAGGCTGGGAATGGTTTGGCTGGAGTATTTGGTGGGTGTACATGTTACACTGGAAGAAAATGAGACACAGAAAAATTTACTGTGGTCAAAAAGGAAGAAATTCAGATAAAAAAATCTTCAGTTCTAGATTTCACAGCAGATACTGATTCCTGCCTTTGCTGACTTGTCTGTTAGATTTCCTCCATGCTCAGCCTTCCAAGTTTTTTATTCTGCCTTCTATGTACGGGGAAAGCTCCAGGTCATAATGTGTAAAAAGCATTCCATGTCTTTCTTGGTATATCTCTTTAAAACTTAGCCCCTGCTCTCTCCTGTCTAGAGGAAGGACAGACAGCTGGTGTTCCATGGCTGCTGCTCATTGTGCTAATCTTAATCAGTTCACAGCTCCCGTGCAGTCCCTCCTGGCAGCTCATCCCTCCCTGGACACGCAGAGAGCTCTAGGGCAAAGAATATTTATTATCATATCGAAGCACCAAGCCCTGAATGTCTGACGTATCTAGATGCTGTCAGATAAACAAGGAAATCATTTGACACAGCTTTTGTCACTGCCATTAAATCATCTGAAGGGGTTTGAAGAGCTCAGCAGAGCATTCTGCTGTTGCCATCTTCTATTTTTGTTTGCACAAAGTGCTCTGCATTGCTACATCAGAGGCACAGATGTTGCACTGCTGCTTTCAGTGGAGTCAGCCCCCACATATCCAAGAGCAGTTCTTGGAAAATTTGAGTTTTATTCACTTGTTTGTAGGCTGGGATCTCGTATGGAATCTTAAAAATACATGCACACAGCAGAATAAAAAGAGGCAGTCAGTGTTACAAAGGCCAGACTTTGAGCTCGGGCCAGGAAATCAAAACTTGGTGGAAAGTAAAATGTTTGTAAGTCTTGCTTTAAAAGATTTCCCTTAAAGCCACCTTTGCAGAATCCTGATTTTGTGGCACACAGCTTCAGCCTGACCTTTTCCCTTGCTTGGCTCAGAGTCGTGTTTGCCAAGGCAGCATCTGCCCTGCAGCCACTCATTACAAGCCACTCATCAGCTCCTGAGCAGTGGCTGCAATCAGCTGATTGTCTGGCTAGGGGACAGTTCGCTCAGAGACAGGAGCATCCACTTGCCTAACATTTCTCAAGAGCTCTGTCCAAGTTTCCCACAGAGTAGTGCTTCAAAGGAGACCGAATTTCTGAGGCTCTCATCAGCCAGTTGTCCTTGTGCCTGCTGGTGTCAGTGGCCAATTCACTGCTGAGCAAAGGAGCTGCTCCCCAGCTGTTCTCTACGTGTTCTGAGGGAGAAGCAGATGCTCCCACTCACCTTACTGGGAGCTGAAGGCACCATGCACCAAAAAAGCTTTACAGATGTGACAGCCTCTCTCCAGGAAAATCCAAAGCTGTCTGGTCACACTTAGAGGAGATTCACAGCACACTTCAGAGCATAATGAAGTCAGACCTGATTTTTCAAAATGATCCAGGATTAGTCAAAATTCAAACTGTAAATCTCATAAATTATCCCCTCTCTCTATCTTTGACTAACTGAGGGGTTAGAGGAAAAGCGTTGCTGCTATCCAACCCATAATGCTGATATTATATTTGGAGCACCTTTTAATGAGTGCAGGGCCTTCAAAGCAGCTGTTGTTTAGAAATGTACAGTCATCATTCAGTGCAGTGTTAAAAAACAGGCCCTTTAACCATTAGGTGCCTGTTGGGAAATGAGAAGTTTTGGTTCTATTTGCATTTTGCTCATGAGAAGAACCACTCTGGAGAGTAATTAAATCCCTTAAAAAACACTGCCAGGGCTACTTATTTTTTATATTAAACAATTTGTGTAACCTTACTGTGGCCAAACTGAACCTTACACTGCCTCTGTGCACAGGATGACTTTATCTCCCAGTAAAAAGCCAGACAAGCACAGAGGGCAGGAATTCTTTCTCACAACTAGGGATTCAGAACACAGGGTTGATGTGGCAGAAGGAGACACAGAAGCAGCCACAGTATCACTGGACGGGACTTCCCAGTAGAATTATTTTTTATTCAAAACCCAGAATTAAGCAAGGAAGGCTTTCTGAGAGCAAAGAGGACACAAGTGGTAACTCCTCTGGCCTGAGGGTAAAACGTGTCATTTGGCTTGAGATTAAATTTGCAGAAAGAGGACTCAGCCTGAGGGATACTGTGCTCACACACAATGTTAGAAACAGAAAACTTTCTTATTTTCACATGTCTGTGGTTGGACCTGCTCAATCCTGTGCTGGTTGACAATTTCCAGCTCTTGTAGTGTATTCTCTTAGCAATGTTTTTCAGCTCCATTCAACACCTTCCCTTTCTAGATTATTTTACCAATTTGTTCTCCTTTTCCCTTCCTCTTAGACTTCCTTTTCACCCTCTCAAAAGCAGCACATTTATCATGACACTCATGTGATTTTTGCTGCAAGTGCACTCTGCTCCCTCTGTGTCGATGCTATTCACACCATCTAGTTTGGTTACCCAGCCTTCCCAGATGTCCTCTGCAGGGACAGGGGGAATAAAGGCACCCCACAAACATAATTCAAACCCCCTGAGAACAGAACTGCCCCTACATGTGCCTGTCTCTCCCAGCAGTGACTGAAGAGGGGTCTAAAGGCAGCAGACCTTCACCAGGGAGCAACAGGAGCAGAGCTGCTCTGTGGAGGACAAGAAGAACCAAGGGTGACCACAAGAAGGGCAGATGCAGCACCCACCTGGCCAGAGCACCATCCTGCAGGGCCTGAGCAGAGCAAGCAGAGATGGGTGATGGCAACACACTAATTTGATGGTGCAAACAAATCAAGGCCAAGGTCAGCCCTGAAAATCCACTCAGCGGGATGGGTCTGGGTGCTGGAACACCTCTAACACAGCCAAAGCCACAGGTGGGTGCTCAGGCTTGGGCTCACAGAGGTCCTGGGGCAATGAACAGGACGTGCAGATGGGGAGGCTGCAGTGAAACCTTCACACTGCTCAGGGCCACAGTAACCAAGCACCACAGTCAGGGTCCTGTGAGTATCAGCCAGCCTCACTTAGTGTCCTGTGTGCTGCAGCAAAGCTTCCTGGGTGGATGGCACTTGTGCTGGAAGCACAGCACACAGCAGACAAGTGCCAGAGCCCTGCAGCTGGGGTTCATCTGGTGAGCTGTGTGCTGGCTGTGCCTCTGCTCTGCCCTGTGTCCCCCAGTCCTCAGTCATTGCCTGCACCTGCTGCTTTGATCTCAGCCCTGCCTCGGTGCTACAAACCTGGGGGGGTTGCTAAGGTTGGAAAAGGTCTCAGGGATCACTGACTCCAACCTGTGACCGAGCAC
Source organism: Rhabdornis inornatus (assembly GCA_013397075.1). NCBI lineage: Eukaryota > Metazoa > Chordata > Aves > Passeriformes > Rhabdornithidae > Rhabdornis > Rhabdornis inornatus. The sequence goes on from VWZS01005960.1 coordinate 527,986, forward strand.
CACCGTGTCCCCCAGCCCAGAGCACTGATTGCCACATCCAGTCATCTCTCGAACACCTCCAGGGATGGGGACTCCACCTCCTCCCTGGCCAGCCCATTCCAGTGCCTGACAGCCCTTTCAGTGACAAAATTCCTCCTGATGTCCAACCTGAGCCTCCCCTGGCACGTCTTGAGGCTGTTTCCTCTCATCCTGTCCCTGTTCCCTGGGAGCAGAGCCTGACCCCCCCAGCTGTCCCCTCCTGTCAGGGAGTTGTGCAGAGCCAGAAGGTTCCCCCTGAGCCTCCTTTTCTCCAGGCTGAGCCCCTTTCCCAGCTCCCTCAGCCCCTCCTGCTGCTCCAGCCCCTTCCCCAGCTCCGTTCCTTTCCCTGGACACGCTCCAGCCCCTCAGTGTCTTTCTTGTGCTGAGGTTCCCAGCAGTGCCCCAGGATGTGAGGTGTGGCCCCAGCAGTGCCAGCACAGGGGACAGTCCCTGCCCTGGCCCTGCTGCCACACCATTCCAAGCCAGATGCCATTGGCCTCCTGGCTATCTGGGCACAGCTGGCTCATGTTTAGCTGGTTGTCAACTAATGCCCAAAATCATTGGATTCTTGCCTGACCGAAGAACCTTGGTTATCATCCCAGGTCCTCTCTGATATTGTTTGGATCTGTGGGACTCTGCACTTGATGAGAGTGCTACCCCAATCTGCCTCGCCCTTGCTGCTCCCTGACACAGGGCAGAAAAAAAAAGATTTCTGGAATTCTGGAAATACCAAGCAAAGGTAATTTTGCTGGGGTTTTATCACCCCGTCCCTGATTTTAACATCCACCTGTTCACATGGACACACACATCATCAACACATTTCCACAACGCTGCACACAATAATGTCAAACAGGTGAGTGTGAGGGTAGGAGCCAGGATCCTGTTTTATGGGAACAGGAATCCTGGAGGAATAACTGAACTCCTGTAGGGGAGAGGTTCTGCTGCTGCTTCACAAGGAGAATCACAGTGTAAAAGAAAACTCATTCTCTCTGCTCTTTCTTTTCAGAATTACATTTTGTTCATAAACTAAAGAACTCCTTAATGGAGGATAATAAAATTTCTCTTTTTTTTTAATTGCAATTCCCAGATACTTAAATTATACAATCTTGAATCACTTCATACCCAGATAGAGTGGGTATTAGAAATGAAAGGACTCAGATTCCAGTAAAGCCTTCATTAAATTTGGCCCATCTCAGTTTCCCTCTGAAATAGATAGCAAAAATTACAAAAGCTAAAAGAGCCCAGGTAATGGATTATATTAGAGACATTGGCACAGATCATAAACCAACTGAAAATAGTCCTTTCAAACCCACTGTGAGGTGACTGCCAAGGGATAAAAATCAGAACATTGGTCACCCTTTTGTGACATTTTAAATTGGCTACTTGCATCACTTTCATTGACTTTCTTTTCAGGTGCCATCATCCCCATTGATTCACAAAGTCTCCTTCATTCATTCAGGGAATGAGGTTTGACTGCAAAAAGAGCCACCTCAAAAACAGATAAGTCCTGAGAATTTGCAGGAAATAACCAGAGGAATGAACAACCCAATAAAAGGCAAAGGAAAACAACATTGCACACTGACTTTGGGTGTACAAAACTATGCGAGTCTAATGGAGTTGCTGTTGGCCACATGGGAGCCTTAACTCCCCTGAGACCATTAACTTTTGCATGCACATTTGAGAAGGGAAGATTTATTTTTAAACAGTTTTAATCACTGATATTTGTTCCATTTTTATGGTGAAAATGAGGAAGAACAGAGAAAAGGTTCCTAATATAGATTTTTTTCTATTAAAACTTGTTCCTCAAGATCTTCCATCCTGCCAACTGCTACTTTTCTAGCAATTAGTCCTAATGATTTTCCTAGCAATAAAGGAAATCACTTCAAAATGTGTATATACAAAAAGCATATGTAATTAAAATATTTATAAACAATATATTGTAGTAATTATTGCATATAATAAATATATACCAATAATATAATGTGTATAAAAATATGATATGCAAAATCTCCAGAGGGAAAGAATTATTTTCCTTGTTTTTTCAATTCCTAGATTTCACATTTCATAATACAGATATTAGATAATTATGATAAAGAGTATTAAAGCATCTGGACAAATTCCAACAAATTTCCCTTTGATTTCTTTGGGAAATATTAAAAATCACAACTAGGACAGCAAGCAAAGAAACTTGGCAGAAAGTGATGCATTTTAGCTAAAACTAGGATTAACTTTTTAACAGAATCATTTTAGAATGTCATCTAAATGATTAAAAGCAAATAAAAACCAAAAAGGCAAAAAATAAACAAGTTTTTCTTCCTTTCAGGCCAGTAAGACCAGTCATGGGATGCTCCAGAACTATACAAGGAGAAGATGAACCCAGATGTGTCTTTTCTTTTTTTTTTGAGCAAAATTCAATAAAAAGTTATCTTCTCTCTTCAGAGGTGATTTTCGCAGGTTGTGTTCCTCCACAGACTCTGAAATTCCCAACATCTGGCTGCAAATTCAGAAGAGAATTACACAAACTTTCTTGGAAAGACCGCCAGACTTTGGGACTTGCTAAGGGTGGACACTAGAATCATGAAAATAAAACCCTCTGTGGCCAGAAAAGAGACAGAAAAAAATAAATAAGGAGGAAGAAAGAGGGGAAACCAGCAGCTTAGTAAGAGGAATAAAACTAGATTCCCTCGAATTTTATTAAACCACCTGCCTTAAGGTCTCTCTTCAGGGGCAGCCTGACAGGGAGGTCAGCTGGGGAATCACAATCCACATCCTTCTCCCTCAAAGTGACTTTTATTTCTCTGGGACTGCCTGATGCTGGCCACCATCAGAGGCCACTCAGCCAAGTCCCTTACACACAGGCAGGAGGGGAAATAGGCCCATTTTGCATTATTTTCCTCTTTCCTGTTCGTTGTAGCAACAGCAGTGCAGCATCACCAGAACCTACAGGATGAGGTAAAACACTTCCATTGATAAAACCTCCAAATCCCTGCCAGTATTAGCGTAGGAAATGAAGCCTCTTTGTCCTGCTGTTCCACAGGGTGTGCTGCCAAGCTGTTCCAGCTTCATGCCTCTGGTTAACTCCAAGGAAAATATGAGGATTACTGAGCAGGAATGACAAGTGGCATTCACAGGGCACTGCCCCTGCTCCAGACACTGTCCCTTTCTAACCCACAAACACCTTGACCTTCACAAGTCTACTGGGGCTGTCCTGGTCTACAGCAGCTAAGTCCTCTTAGGTGCTATTTAAATAGCAACAAAATCCCTTTCTCCACATTTTACATTAATCCCAAGGAAAGAAATCACAGCTGATTAAAAAACAAACAAACAAACAAACAAACAAAACAACAAAAACCACATGGAAATATGCTAGGAGTTTCCTCATCCTCAAAACTTGACAATAAGCACATTTGAAACACTCGTGTTGTTGCTGGGAAGGAAAGAGTGGTTTAGCCAATATTTAAAGAAATGTTTCAAATCTGAACAGAATAAAGAGGGTTTGTAGCCATGGTAACTTCCACAATCATTTATTAAAAAACTATAATATCCCTGAAGATTTGTGACACGATGCAGCAACCATGTCACATTGTGTAGGCTGATGTTATGTCTTGAAAGCCTGAATGAATTGATGAGACCTGGCATGATCCTATGGATATTTAAATTTTTTCAAGGGAAATTCCAGTTCTAGTGGTAGGTAGAAGGAAACAAATTTTCACACGGGGCTGGAAAAGGACACGAACAAATTACAATCATAAATAATTCCTTTAAATTTGTGCGCTTGCAGAGTAATTTTACAACATGGAAGGTGAAAGATAACAGAACATTGTGGCTGCACAGGAAAAAGTTCTTATCCAACACATGGCTTCTCCATTGGGACTACGCAGCTTCTGGAGTAAGTAGGCAGTGTCTTATTTTTGGTAAACATAAAGACGCCACTACTATAAAAATGTATTACAAATTCAAATTTAACCACTGGAAAGAGACTCTACCTTGGATTTATTTTTTTTCTTACTATTTAAACAGTCACATTCGGAACTTTAGAGTGCTCATTTAAAATGGGAGCATTAAATCTTTGTGCTTTAACGTTTTTTTTCCTATTTTGAATGAAAATTAAGACTTGAAAATAATTTTTTGAGCATGTGATCTTGAAAAAAATATCCTTTCTGCTGTCATTAGAGCTTCAGACAGTGGATCAGACTGTTCTTTTAATGTTCAGACCAGCCACAATATGTGAGATCAGGTGATTGCCAGTTGAAAAAGTGGGTAAAATTCAGGACTCCAGTAGGAGAGGGAGAGGATTCCATGGGTTATTACACTCATGCATTGCAATGAGGCATCTCTGACAAAGATGTAGTATTCCCAAAATAGCATTAGTCACCACATCAGAGCAGGCATTGGCTTGGTGCAGAACACTTTCTCTTAACTTAGTATTTTGTAAGTTGCCTGAGAATTATCAAGGAATGTGAGATCATTTGAAGGCAGTGTACATATTAACAAAATAGTGGTGAAAACTAAAGCCATTGCTGCAGCACTCTCAGAAACAGCTTTCTCCCCCAAAATAGAGGTTTTAATTATTTTTAGGAGGACTGTTTTATAAGGGAGCTCCAATAAACCCCCCTTGAAAAACTGTCTTTCTAAGAGAAGTTGTAGAAAATTTCTTTCCTAGCAAAAGTCTGACAAAATACATTTAGGAAAGCATTCTGCATGGAAGAGTCTTGCAGTGGCTCCAGAAGGATAATGATGATGTATTCCTTGGAGGGCTATGACTTTGAGAGTGTGAATCTATCAAATAATGGTTAGGAAAGATTATCCATTGCAGTCCTGTGGGACTTAGTCCCAAAGGCCTCAGTTATCTCCATCCATCGTGTCCAGAGACATTCTTCTCTCTGCCCCAGAGATGAGCTCCCTGCCTGTGCAATGTGTTCTCTTCATTGCAAACAACAGGCTGCAGAGCCAGAGCAGCAGGAAGTCACAATAAACTTTATTTCTCTTATCTGGACAAGTCACCTTGTCCCAGGTACTTGTCACCAGTGTCACTTGTGAATGTTCAATATTGCTCAGCCCATATTTGTGCTCCACCATGGGCTCGTGCACAAGTGGTTGGAGAATGGTGAATGAACTAACAAGCCTTTTCTTCTTTCACAAACCTCAGTCACAGTGATTTCTCTCAGGATCTGCCAGGAAATGTTTAGATCACCCACTGGCAATAGGCTCTGCCTTAACTGTCTAAGTGCATGACCACTCCATAAAGTAAAGGCAGATTTCCACTCAATAGACTTTAATAGCTGATATTTGCTTGGAGACCTTTTGTCTGCCCTCCACACGCAGGACCTGCTTCCTTTTAGAGATAAATCATAAAGAGATGAGCCATAACTGAGACAGAATCTGTCCATTTAAATTTCTGCTCTTCATCATGTGGAACTGTCTAGAACACACCACATGCTCATAGACACTGACAGACAGAGATTTGAAACCCAGGAAGATGAAGAAAGGCTATTGGCCTGGCTTGGAAGGGACCTTAAAGTTCATCTTGTCCCAACCTCCTGCCATGGACAGGGACACCTTTCACAACCTGAACTTGGACACTTCCAGGGATGGGGCAGCCACAGCTTCTCTGGGAAACCCGTGCCAGGGCCTCACCACCCTCACAGGGAACAATTTCTTCCCAATATCCAATCTAACCCTGCTCTGTGTCAGTGTGAAGCCATTGCCCCTTGTCCTGTCACTCCAGGCCCTTGTCAAGAGTCTCTCTCCATCTTTCCTGTGGGCTCCCTTCAGGCACTGGAAGGGACAATGAGGTCACCCCAAAGCCTTCTCCTCTCCAGGCTGAACAATCCCAATTCCCTGAGCCTTTCCTCCCAGCAGAGCTGCTCCATCCCTCTGATCCCTTGGTGTCCCTGCTGTGTCCTGGCTCCAGCAGCTCCCTGTCCTTCCTGTGCTGGGATCCCAGGGCTGGAGGAGCTCTGCAGGGCTGGGGGGTCTCACTTGAGCAGGGCAGAGGGGCAGAATCACATCCCTTGTTCTTCTAAGTCCTCACCTACTGAATCATCTCACTCATCTGACTGCAGCACTGTTCCACCATTTTAAACCAATACATGTTTATTCTACTGTATTTTGTTTGATCTGGTTTGCAACAAATAAACCAGTTAAGTTTTATGATATGTCCTTTGAGATGTTATTTTTCTTTGGAATCTAAATTTAAACTAAACCAGTCTCTGGTCCCACCAAGGACAAATATTTTAGAAGTGCTGCCAGCCATGCCTTTTAGCCTGCTGTCTCCCCTTTATAATTATTGATGTTGGCATTAAACCAAGAACCCTTTTCTTGGTGTATCAATAGAGCTGTGTTTAATTTGACATTTTACTTGCCGAATAAAAAACTCGTCTCAGTCACGGCATTAGTATCAGTGGGTGCTTTCAAGCAACAGAATCCATCATTTCTGTGTTTTTACAGCATTTTATTTCCCTGATATAATTTAGACAATATAATTCTCCACTAAATGATATCCAGGAGCCAGGAGATTATTTGCAATAGACCACATCATACTGAAAGGCAATGTCAGGTGCATGAAGGAAATCTCCTTCACGATAAGAGTACATCCTTTTCACTGGGCTCATGAGAAGCTCCCTGAGCAGGGCAGTGCTGTCCATGTAGGAAACTTCACCCTGCTGTCCTCCCTAGGGCTTGCTCCACACCGGGCTGCTTCCAGATGCTGTGAATTACTGAACCCCGAGGAGAATTAGGCTTGCAGTCTTGTTCTTACCTGAATACACACCTTAAAGTGTGAATGAAATGAGATAAATATCTGCTTTTGTCTCATGTCTGGTGATGCAGTCTTTCTGCCACAGCCACCTTCAGGACATGAATTATTCACTAGCAATAATAAGAAGACTGGCACTCAATAAAAACCTGTCAGGTTTCCAGGTCCCATTCAGATGCTAACGTTAGCTTTCATCTTTCAAACAATATGTATTCAAATTCATTTGCTAGCCTATTATTTGGCAAAGGAACTACAGGTCACATTAAAGTTAATTTATGAAATCACTTAAGTGAAACCCCACACCTGCCTTTATCTTTCACCTCTGCACAACATTAGCAGCCTGTATCACGTATCATTGCAAATGTTTTTCATTAGAGTCAGCAGCAAAGGTGACTAAAGTGAAGCACAGCAGCTGGTTTAAGAAAAGCAAGTCTTGGTCAATTTAATTGCAAAGGCCCTTTAAACTGGGCTTTGCCATCTCAACACTAATTCCTGAATCATGGTGTGTGCATTTGCATGTTAGGACCCTGCTCTGAAGGCATTGCAATGCTTCATCATATCAAATATTGAAGAAACATGATCAGCTTCTGCTGCAGCATGGCTGAACTAGCCAATTCTTCCTGTCACTTGTCTGTATTAAAATCAGGAGGCTGGAAATATGGGAAGGGTTGCTTCAAAATAATAGCCACAACTTTCCTGAAGTTCACATGATCATGTTCAGTCATGTGTAAGAAAACATAAACAGGCTCCTGTGACCATAGAGACCTGTATACTCTCATTATTCCTGCACATATAGCGAAAAGTCAGAAATGTCCTCAGTAAAAAAGGTTGTCAAAATACAGCAGAAAATGTGCTCTGGTTTTCCTCAGCACAGCTTTCATATTTCCATTAGGTGGGTAGACAAGCAAGTACTGAAAATTTGCAAGTATTTGTGACTTCCCCTTCTGTTTGCTGAGGAAAATTTGTCACTTTCCCCCTTTTAAGATGTTTACTTACAGCTTTGGCAAGCTTCAAGTATAGAAATAGGGTTTTTTCCCCCCTTCTACTCCTCTTACTTCATGCTGCCTCACCCTAAAGAATTCTGAGGACAAATACATGACTGAGAAAGGCTCATGCGTCCTCCCAGATCCACTGCCACAGGCTCAGTGTCTCCTACCTGCACTGCTCACTAATTCTGAATAAAGAATAGAAAAAAATTGGGGAGGTAGAATTCCTCCTTTGGTGCTTCCTTAGCAGGTACAGACTGCTTGCTGTTCACAAGGCAAATACAACCTTGAGGTTCCCTAATTTCTAGCCAGTTTTCTATTTCTTGATGCAGAGTTAAGTTTACTCTCCAATTTGAAATGATTGCCAAGCCAGGAGGGGCTGCCCAGAGGGGTGGTGGAGTTCCCATCCCTGAAGGTGTTCAAGAAATGACTGGATGTGGCACTCAGTGCTCTGGTTTAGTTGACAAGGTCAGAGGCTGGCCTTGATATCTTGCAGGTCTTTTCCAACCTGAATGATTCCATGATCCTGTGGTTCTGTGGAGGGGACCTTAAGGACGGTTCTTTAAAGAAGTCACGTATCAAAATGCTGAAGCAAACCAACAACATCCAAATTACTGACCCAAAACCCCACCACTAACCCAAAACTCAAGGAACAGGAAGGTCTCACTCAGGAAAGTCTCCCTGTAGGGTCACTGGAAGTTTGATACAGTACTTGTCTATGATTACATCAAACATTACGTGATAATAAATATATTAGACACGAGGTTATCCATAAGTGACTTGACTGATTTCTTCAGATACGTATTTTCTCTGAAATTTTCTCCGCAATTTCTTCAGATACACATTTGATTCCAAAAGTCTTTCCTCTCAAGTGCACAAAGGAAGCAGAATGATGCCAAATCCCAGATGAAAGTCTGCCTTCCTCACCCTAAAGTGAAGAACACTGCTAGTGAACCACAGTAGAACTTGCAGCATAGACAACATTGCTTTGTCAGGGTGCAGCCCAGATGAAATTGGGAAGAGAGGAGATGGCTACAAAGAGTTTGCACAATAGAGAACTGCTAAAACAAGCTGTTAATATTCTGGAAAAGCAGTGGGCAATCTGCCTGCAAGCTACTTATCCATAAAAAGAGATACGATTTTCAGTGAATCTACTTGAAGTGATTTTTGTTCAACATTCTCTCCCAGGAGAAGAATTCACCCCGCCTCAACTCCGCTCCCCAAACCTTAATTTTCTGAAACACACAGGAAGATTAGTGCATAAAGGAGAGACCATCTGTTTCCTTTCATCACTATTCTAAAGATGGTTTCCTCTGTGCAGAAGATTGCAGCCCTTAAGATCTTGAGACTGTAAGCCTTTGTTATTTAAATGCAAGCAAGGCAGGAATCTAGCAGGTCATTATTTCTTTTAAAAATGAAGGAGGGAAGTTGCATCATCAATCATTATCTCACATTATTTCAATATTATCTCTTTTCTGACTTTTAACAGGCAACCTCAAGCACTTGGCCAGCAGTGTTCAGTTTCAACTAGGATTTCGTTTTGTTTTCCTCCTGGAATACCTGGGTGACTCCAGGTAATGAGACACATTTTTAACAGACATACATGGGAACCATTGGGAAAATGCTGTTGGAAGCAAATGTGTGTCTGGCACATACAATTAACACTATTTTATATGGTTGTAGATGATGAGCTCTTTCCTTTTCATGGGATTGGCACTGTTAGAAGAGATAATTAACACAAACTAAGGAGCAAGTCTGCTTCTTGAAACTTGATGTTCCCAGCTCTCACACTACTTAATTCCATCTAGAGGAAATAATGGGGTTTTGTCTGTGTGGATTGTCCCATTTTTATGGCCAACATGTTTTCTAGGGACAGGAAAGGCTTTTAAACATGGGCAAGCAGAAGCTGGGGCTGCCCCTCTCATAGATTGATTTCTGCAGCTGAGGATTTGAAGGTGCTCAGTGTCTAAAGTTTATGATTGATCAATGGACCATGTATTCAAGGTCCATTGAAATTTATGATGTCACTATCTGGAATTCAGTGCTTCAGCACAGAAAATAATGTTTCCCCTCTTGTCCATAGCTACCCTAGAATCACCAAAACTGTTCTACAGGTTGAAACATTGCAAATTTGACAAGCTACACCTGAGGCTATATGTGATACATTTTTGTCTTCAAAATCCATCCAAATCAGGGCACTTGGAGGAAGAGAGAACAAAAAGAGTCCACATGGGCCAAAAAGTTCCATTTACAGTGACCTGATTCCAGGCTAAAGTCTCAGAGCAAACTAAGCAGAACCGTCTTACTTACATTCCAGCTATTCCTACTGGGTACCCATTTTGCAAAGTGAATTCGGCAACTATTTATAATTTAAAGAAAAACAACTCAAAAATACCCCAAAACCAGAATATCAGAGAGATATCAGCCCAGCTGTATGCTTAGCCTGATTGCAGGTTCCTTTCTCTACATTCAGCTGGACACTGAGAATGATGAGAACCTCTATAATTATGACTCTCCCATGTGTTTTGCACCTATTTCACTGAGGAATAAAAGTACTACAGGTCATTCTAGATTTCCTATAATTATGTTATCTATCATGCCTCTTCCTAATCATTTTTTTATATCATTTACCCATGCAGATTTTCCTTTCAGTGTTATCCCTGGACTCTCACAGAGCAGAGGACAATGCCCCTCATCCTCTTCTTTTTGTCTGCCTTTCTCATTGTATCCCCACAATTTGCACTCTTACCTGTTCATCTCCTGTACCCATTGGGGTCTGTATTCCCTCCTTCCACTTTCAGATCAGTAATATTTTGACTGTTTATCTCACAGGATTATTCAGTACCTTCCTTCTCCAGCCCAAAGCTGCCCTCATGGTGGGAATTTCACCCTCACAGAGGAAACCAAATAAAAAAGCCAGCATGTAGCCTTTGCCAAGAGCCACTTCTGCAGAGACCATTTGGAGGGCCCTGCTGTCCCACAGAACTTAAATTGGGACCTTTCAGCAGCTCGTGATTTTACTTGAAAGAGAAGAAAAAAAACCCCAAAACCCAGAGCTGTTGAGAGAAGTTTCCCAAGTGAAACTCAAGTCTCAGAAGGCAAGGAAAGGAGATTCTTTTTTAAAACATAAACTGCTATAAACTATAGCACTATAAATTGCTGCCCTGGAATTGGGATAAATTTAGTATGGATTCATCACTGAGAAGTAAGTTCTCCTGGTATGTGAGCTGTCTGTGAGCTTCTGAAGCTGTCTTCACTGGACTCTACAGAGGGGTAAACAGGTTGGCAAATCTCACTGTATACATGCTCTTGCATGGGAAAATCCAGTTTAATCCCTGGAATTTCAGCTTTCCCTGTTCTGTTCTTAGCCAGGCAGCTGCTTTTAGGAAAATCTTTTATCTTCAAGCAAGACAAGGAGCAAACAGCATGGACTGCATGTGACTAGAAGCAACATTTCTACTGCAAACACCACCTGCTTTGAGCTGTTTCAAACACCTGATTTCTGCTAAAAAGTGTTTTGGGGGCAAAGGACAGTGGACAAGACAGCAAGAAAGACAGGAATCAGAAATTAGAGGGCTAATTAGAGACCTAATAATAACCCCTTTTTTTTTTTTTTTTTTGTGTCACAAAATCTTCTAGAAGTTATTTCATGATGTTTGAGTTTGAAGACCCCATATACAGGACAAAACACATCTCCTTTAGGAGACTAACTCAGTGAGGCAAGAACTTTACATTTGCAATATTTGTTTTTCATCTTTCAGTGCTCTGCTGGCTGTCAAAGCAATGCACATTTCATGGAGCATGAAGAGAATCACTAGAGAGAAAGGGAAAAGAGCCACTGAGGTCACTGATCCAGAAGCTGATGTGAGGGCAGATTTTGGGGTTGTCAGGTCAAGTTTTCTTCATGTGGTGAGCAGTTTAATCTCTTTGGCCTGGAATCTTCTCCTGCTCACCTGATGTGAACTGGTGAGAGCACTTAAACTTCTCTCAGTGTGACAAATGAAGAAAAAAGTCCTTACTTTTGCACTTTGATTAAGTGAAAGTGTGTGGTCTTTCCCACTCATCTTGCATTTGCATATCATCAGATAAGTGTTAGGGTGGAGAACATTCTAAATTTAAATCCTGTGTGGAAAAAAAAAAAAGAAAAAAAAAAAGGACTTTTGGGCCACCTTAAGCAGCAGACATTAGTAGGGAACCATGATCATTCAATCTAAGTTTCACAGCCAGAGATGGAAAGATTAATTTCCTAAACTTCTGAGCAAATAAAGAACAATCCACAGAGAAAGAGAAACTTCATGGGACACAATAATATGGCAAAGTACTCGATCAGATTAAGAAAAGAAGGAGCCTTTTCTTATATTTTAAGAAGAAAGGATAAGTAGTTACAACCAAGAGGAAAAAGAGCATATTTTGAAGGACATTAAGAAGGGTGGGGGCAGAACATCTTACAAAATTTACCAAATCTCAAAGACTAGGTTTTTGGGAAAGCTGGAACTTTGGAAGATGGGAGAGCCTGCGTCAAAAACTGTTCACTATCAGAGCTCTGCCCTGGTGCCAGGCTGTTTTAGCCCTAAACTACCTAAGGGAATGAGATGCAATCATACCATTTTATCTTAATTTATGTGCAGCAAAGGCATTTCTGTGCCTCGTTTTGTGACCAAGATAACTCTTCTGACTTGTTGCAGCTCCAAATAACGTGAGGTCCAAACTGGATCAGTGCTACTGAAAGAAAACTGTATTATTTCCCTGAATTATGTTCTGTGGTACCTGAGATATCAAAACAAAATTTCAAGTACTGATAGAAACCTTAACCTCCATTAAGCTTTTCTGGCAAAAAGACAAACAAACCCAAGTCCTGTAGCATCAGGCTGAAGCACGACAGAGCTGTTACCACAGTAGGGCTGGTATTTTTTAAATCCCATTCATTATTCTTAACTCTCTCACAAGTATCAGCTGCTCCATACTTTGCTTCCTTGTATGATTGAATTGACAAATACGTTTTGAGATATGGGCCCTAATTTCAGGTATTTCTGGAAAGGAATGATGTCATTCCCAGACTGGGGGTCAGAAATATAAAACTACTCTCATCACAAATTATTCTTCATATTTCCACATCACTCTTCCAGAACAGGGTTGTGTTTAGTGCAGGACCTGTTTTTCCACAGCTTCCAATGGATTGCTGGAGGTGTTTTGGGAGTACAAGGACAGAGAAAAGCTCACAAACAGGCTGATGGGGATCCTGGGTGGGAGCCACAGGAACATGACCACACACATCAGACCAGATCGTCCTCTACATTAGGATAAATTCACACTTTATTTACTCTCAGTTTCTGTCTTGGTCACCAGTGTGGTTTTCTTAGCCTTTAACTCCCTGGAAAATGGGAAGTGTATAATGGATTTTGAGTAAAGATGGAGCTAGTGGAAAAAATTAGAACAATGTTCTGCTGGATAACATGGTCTAGGTGACTGGAAACATCTCATCCAGAGCAGTAAAGCTTTGTTTCACCTTCTTATCTTACTACACTTACTCCAAATAATATTTTTCAGAGGTAACCATAATTTCCTATATATTCTATTCACGGCACTCTCTGTCATTTCAGCTGGGACAAAAATTGCTGACTTCTAAAACATTTCAGTTTGAGCTTTTGAAATTTTCAATTATTTTCATTAAGTAATTTTACTTCTAAGTTTTGGACAAAATATAAGGGGGAAAAATAGAAAAAAGATAAATAGGAAAAATATAAATTCTTCCTTCTCAATTTTTTAAAGTGTTCTAACAAGTGACCATCTATAAACTACTCTTATGCATCGACCTACATCAGGAGAGTGCCAAAAGACTTTCTGAAAACAGTTTAAGTCCCACACACTGTGGTTTGCCTCACAATCATAAATTTATTTTGTAACAGAGCTGAGGCCTTTACACTATTTCTAGACACTTTTAAAAAGTGGTTACATTGCTAATGTGGCCCTTGAGTGAAGCTGATTTATTGACATTTCTTCCAGAAATGTCACAAAAACTGCTCTCAGTGCCATGGCTATCTGAGACAGAAGATGGATGGAAATTTCCTGGACATCCTGCAGCTTTTTCACTTGAGGTATTACCATCAGAATCCCTTTTAGAGATATTACCATCATTTTAATCAGGCCTTTTACTGAAAGGAAAAGGCTTATGAAATCAATTCACCCCATGAAAGGAAGATAACACTGTGCTGGCATCAGCCTGTTAAAATTCACTGGGATCAGTGGCCATGGAATCAATTGGCCATGGAATCCTAGCCAGTGCAAATTTTCCCTCTTTCCCCTTCTCTTGCCTGCTGTTGTTCTGTTCCAGCACAAAGCAGACAGGATAACAGTCAAGAAGCAGCAATGGGGGGTGATTTTCACTTCACCCCATCCTCATATCTTGGCAGGTTCAAGCTGGTCACCAAGGGATGTTTTCACTGGCTGCACTTGAGTACTCCCCTTGGGAGGTTCATTATACTGAATTTTTGGAGCTTCAGGGTTTGCTATTTTTCCAAAGACATTCCCTATTACTTTCGTCCCTGCTGTACAACCTTGTTTCCCCAAGTTCATACCTTCCTTATTAGGCTGTTAGCAGCCTATTCCTTTAGGAGTTTGGTACATTTATTTGCTAAGATGGATCTTTGGGGCTCACTCCTACCCAGAGAAAGGGGGGTTGTGTAGCCTGGAAACAACTTCCATTTAATCAAAGCACCTTCCTCCGAATGGACTCCCTGTGTCCAAAGGGAGAACAAGACAGTATTCTTACCTCCTTTTCACATGATTCACCTGCTTATCAGCAATCCCATCTCCTTGGCCTCGAGCCAGGCAAAAGAATTTATTATTATTCCATGTCCCATCCATTGTCTTATATGTTCCTGCTTTTCCTTGGATTATATCTCTCCAGAGGATGACTTTCTCTCGTGCCTACCCTCAAACTATGGGTACCATAAAAAAATGAACATTTTTTTCACCACACAACCACATGTAAAGATGTTTCTAGGCCTGAGTTTCATTTTTTTGGAGGGTGGGTCAGGAGATATTTAGCTAGAATTTATTCTTAGAACCATTATTGTGAATAAAATAAGTTGTGAGGAGAAATTTTTATTCTGATTCATACAGTGCAAACACAGAGAATGGCAAAGCTCACCATGTAGCTCTTAAGTGTTCATCTCGGGGAAGGGAAGTTTTACCAGCAATTCATATGGACAGAGCCAGGCAAGTCAGAGTTTTAGCTGTCACATTTACTCAGCAGCACTAGTCTGGACGGCCAGACTACCATTTAAAAACTACCATTAGCTGTTGCCTGTCCCTTTCTTTTTCCCATCAGCTCTTGCTCATATTCCTCACAGAAAACCTGTTAGATTATTAAAGGTAAGTGATAAAAACTGCCTTTCTGCACTGCATTCTGGTGTATCAAAGCACTTTAAATAGACCTTATTTTAAAAAAAAATATATATGTTAGAGTTTTTTCTTCCAGAATCTTAAATCTTGCCTGGCAAACCCCCAATTTAAGCAAAGCTGGGACAGCTATGAACTCTTGGACTCATTCTCTTCATAGTTATTTGTACTTTGAAGGTTTTCAGTATGGGCTTTATTTGTGACAATTTCCAAATGAGGCTGAGCAGGGAGTGCCAGTTTGGCAAAACAGGGTGGAAAAAGCTACTGAAAAAAACATGTCCCTCACATTTAAAGGTCTTTACTCTTCTCTAACAAATACATGCTGGGAGCAGCCTGTTTTTTTTGTCACACTAATGAAGCACAAAAATAATAGAAAAATCAAGGAAAGCCAAAGCAACCCAGAAATTCCCCTGGGTGTGGTGCTGGGCCTGGGAATTCTCCACCTGCGTAGCCAGCCAGTGCCAGTGGGGCCCAGGGATGAATGATAGAGGATGGAGAATGGCATTGGGAAGGCTCTGAAAGGAGAATTTTGTTCTCTAGTGCATCATTCTCATAGCATAAGAGCAAAGTGTGCCTGAGCAAAGGTATTAATTTCTGTAACCAGATAGGAAAGGGTTTGCTTTTACACCCTGTGTGCCTGTGAGCCCGAGCTGTGCAGGGTCAATGAGAGAAAGAGCTGAAAGAGACTTGCCCAGAGATGTTTCTGTGGCTGCCCCATCCCTGGAAATGTCCAAGGCCAGGTTAGGTGTGACTCTGAGCGACCCAGTGGAAAGCATCCCCCATGGCAGGGGCTTGGAACTGGATGGGCTTTAAGACCTTTCCAACCAAAGCCATTCCATGATTCTGTGAAGCTCGTGGAATACCAGGGTATGGAATTCTAGCAGTCAGGTGGTTTTTGTGAATTCTGCACTGACAGATGGGATTTTTTTTTCCCCTCAGTATTGTTTGTGACTCCCTGCTGAGGAGCTTACAAGCCAATCCAAATGATTGGTTATCCTCCACAGAGGTTTGTAACCTCCACACAGCTGAGGGATGATAGCTGTGCTCCATTTATAAAATAAATATAGTCCTTAGCCAACACACAAACTGCCACCCCTTCAGTCCCCAAAGGCTGCTCTGCTCATTCCTCACTCTCTGACACTTCTCCTTCCTGGAGCATTGGAATCCCTGCTCAGATGTCCTGGAGGATGGCCTGTGGCAGAGAAAGGAGCACTCTGCTGTGCTTCCTAAGCAAGAAGGGAAGCAATCACTCACACCTCATTAGTTACTGGAGCACACATCTGTTCCCAGCTTGCACACTGGCAATCCATCCCACCCGTGGGCAGGAATGGGGCAGACTCCAGAGTGAGCAGAGGAAAATTAATTCTTGCCTTCTAAACCATCTTCTTCCCAAAAGCTGCTTTGAGCTTTACTCTTTAAGGACAGAAACTAAGGGCCCTTGACTCAGCCAGCATTCAGCATGGTTCAATATGGTCACAGAATGGTTTGGGTTGGAAGGGACTTTAAAAAATCACCTCATTCCAGCTCCCTGGCCTGAGCAGGGACACCTTCCAGCAGACCAGGTTGCTCAAGACACTTATTCCTTCCTTCCCCTGGTTGACAGAGAGGGGAATAGGGGACACTCTCCCTTAGATGACCCCTCAGCAGCAGCACTGATCACAGCACTGCCAAAGACACCAGATTTTGGCCAGTGCAAAAAAGCTCCCATGCAGCCAAAATCCCCCCAACACATTAACTTAGCCTGGCTCCAAACACCAGATTCAACTCTGGCCTGAAAGGCACTTTTAAACCCAGAAACACACAAGCACAGAGCTCCTCTGCCCTGACTGTGTTTTGGCAGGTTCAGGGCCTGGGTGAAAGACTTCACTCCACCTGAAATTGAAGCAGGATGCTTGCTGCAGCACTGGAACTGTTAATCTCTGCCACTAGGAAGATCACCCTGACCCTGCCTAGCATCAATTCAGTGTTTTCCTCCTTTGCCTTCTGCAAATTACATAAGTGGGGAGCCCCTTGGAGGCAGAAAAGAGGAGCTGTGGTGGCAGCTGCTGCTCCCTAGGAGGGAAGGAAAAGGGAGCAGTGAGTGGAAAGGCACTCTCACAACCAGAGTGGCTTTGCTGCAAGTAAAGGCTCTCCAGCTGGGGCTGTGTGGGAGGGAGCAGAGATTCTGCCAGCAAGCAGAAAGGTGGACAATTTGTTGTGATGTGGGATGTAGTTGTTTGGGTTTTTTTCTTAAACATGAACTAATTTCATTTCTCCTGTGGCCCCTTCCTCATGCAGAGCTCTGGAAGGTAACAGTTCACAGCTCTTGAGACAGGCTGGGCAGACAGGGCTTGTATCAACAACCTCAAGCATTTTAAACCAACAGCAAAGAATCTAATCAAAAGTATCCCCTCTCTATCACCAACAAAACATTTTTGGTCATTATCAGATTTCTCATCTTAGGACAGCTCTCGTGTCCTATCCTTGTGTCCCACAGAGCCAAGTGTGTATGGGTCCATATGAGAGACAGCAAAATGACAGCTGAGCTCCTTTGAAAGTTGTCAAAATCCAACATGATTTCAAGACGATGCTTAGGGGGGAGGAATAATAAGAATACCTCAAAGAAATTGAACTCTTCGTGCTTCTTTCCCACCTTCAGTTTGTCTGCACTCTGAGCAGGGTGAGAGCAGCTCTCTCAGAGCACATCATTAATATGTTCTGCCTGCATCTGCTGTAGCCAGGCAAAAACTGCTCCCAGCCCTGCCCCAGCCTCACATCCCCCAGTGCAGTTAATGTGCTGAGAGGCACTGTTTTGCCCTAGTAATCTTGTTTACACATATTTCCGCTGCATTTTATTTTCTGCGTGCCTGTGCTGTAATCTCATTTGCCAGCCTGAATGGTAAAAACAAACCAGAATGAGCTACCAAGAACAAAAAAGCAAAGGCAGGAGGCTGGCAGGAACGCCCCTGCTCATCTCACGTAGGCAGGAATGTGCTTTTCCACCGCTGCCACGTGAGGAATGGCACCTCTGTGCCCAGTGTTCCCCGGGTGCTGCCTGAATTCCCGAGTGGGCAGCACAGAGTGCAGGGATTTGCGGGCAGTTAATTCAGATAATTGTGTTTTCCTGCTGCCCAAGTTCCGGAAGCGCCGGAGCTCCGGGGGCAGAGGATTCCACGTGCGCTCGCCCGCCGTATGTAGTGCACCGTGTGCCTGCAGCTGCCCTCCTCTAGTCCCATCTGTTGGAGGCTGATGTTGGTTTTGCCCATCCTGCCTCCTGAAAAGCCAGCAATAATAATAATGAATGAACTCGGCGTTCAGCAGAGTGTTGGCAGCCGAGTCAGGCTGATGGCAGGCACGTGCTGTGAAAGGTTCCTCTGCTGCACACACACCCCAGGGATATGGACTGGATCCTGGGATTAAGAATCCTGCCCTAGACAGGTTTTTGCACCACTTTCACCTCGGTGGATTTCAGTCCATCACTCTTCTTATCATTAGGAGGCTTCTGTTGTGTTTCCTGGCTACCTTGGACCTTTTTTCCTGTAACTACAGGCACAAAGTTCAAGCACAGAGCGAGGTGCTGGTTAAGGACAATCAACTTCTAAGCAAAATCCCCTTTTCAGGTTGAAAATATTTTCACCTAAATTTAATCTTTCATTGAAAATTAAAAGCTGATAAATAGACTCAAAATGATTTGATTAGCCTAGTCTGAAACTCAAGCTTATTAAACCATGAACTTGCTTCCTATGCTCTAATAATGACAAGGAGAAGCTGGAAAGAAATTAATGAACATGCTTTTGGCAAAACAGCAGCAGCAGCTCACCTAAATGAAAGAAGATGTCCTATTAATAGAAACCCTAATTATAAGCCAGCCCCAGCTGTTTGTTTACAGGAACATATCTTGTTTCTGATTGGAGATGTCTGGATGTGTATACTATGCCTCCAAGATGTAAGGGGAATCAGGAGCTGTCATTTTGGGGTACATGAGCAAATAGAGCTCCACTCAGCTCAGTGATGGAGGTGTAGGTAAGTCAGACAAGTCACCTGTCCTCATCACCACTGTCACCACTCACAATCCTCAGGCTTCTCCCTGGAGGTCCTACTGCCTGCTCCCTGTGGTAAACAGCCCACAGCTTGAGTTGGTTCAGCCTTCATTCCGTTTAAATGGAATGTTTTGCAATTTGTACGATTTAAAATCCTGAACAGTCGCTTGGCATACAGCATTAAACAGACAAGGACAAGAAATGTCCTTCTCTCTTTGCTTTGTAAACAGCTGTATTTGATGGAGTCTTACTTGCAGCAAGGACATGTTCCCAACACACTGAAAGTGATAGAAGTGACTTCACTAAACCTTTGAGACCCAAAGGAATATTACAGCAGTAAAAAGCCAGCATTGTACAATGGCCTGGAGTTTCTCCTGGCAGTGAATGCCTTTTCCAAAGAAAAAGCCAAAAAAAGCTGAATCTCCCCAAAGCAGGAGAGGCAATGAATGGCTTCATGTCCTTGCTCTGAGGGACTTTAATGTCCATGAATGCTCAGAGCGCTCAGAATTTTGATAAGTTCACTCTAAGATCAAAGCCTGTTTCCAGAGACTCAGAAATCTCCTCATTAAAGCCTCAGTCCTGCATCCATTTGTGCATCTGCTCACGTCAGTCAGGACTATGCCTCAGCACAGAACTGAGCACCTCACTGGATCCATCCTGCAAAAGAAAATCAAGGCAGTTGGAAGGAATGGGAAGATCCATGTGACAAGGATGAAGTTCTCCAGTTAAAGGCCTAAGGCTTGCATCAGCCCACAGATCTCCCAGGTCATGGTACTCTTTTCCTTTGTAGAGAAGTTTTGTTTTTTTTTTTTTTTTTTTAAAAAGAAAAAACAAAAAAACCAAACAACAACCAAATTCCTTTAAAACGTTTGGGATCCACAGACACAAGTTTCATTTAAATGCAGGTAAACTCTGAGGTGTTCAGTGAGCAAAAACCAGAGGAGCTCCACTAATGTCAAGGAAATGAGGCTGGTTCGTGCCAGCTGAGAATCTGCCTAAAGGACTCTCACAAGGCAGGGCCAGGTCCTACAGCACCCAGTTCCAAGAGCTGCACAGAGAAGTACTGTCCTCACATAAACTTCTGGTGAAATGGTTGACACTCCACTGATTCATGTAATATCAGTTCTAAATTTATCCATGGATGAGAACTGAAATAAAAAACATAAACCTTTATGGAGCAGGAAAATCTACCTTTCAAGTCCAAACAGATTTAGGAAGAATTATTCCTGAGCTGAGCTTACCACTCGCTGGTAATTTTTTCACCACCTCAAATCCCACATCAGAAGAATTTCAGGCTGTGACAGACAGATATAGATACAGATATAGATATAAATATAGATTAACACATTTAAAATTATCAGTCATTATTATTCAGAAACTGTTATCGCTGTCATGCACACGTGATATGGTTCTGAAGAATGGGGACGTTATTTTATTGAGTTATAGATGGGGAAAAGGCATAAAGAATACAGGTAATGCACATATTTGAAATAGCAATATAAACATAAACAGAAAAATGTTCAAGTCAAAGTCACATGAAAAATCAGACTAATCTTCAGATGCATTCTAAACTTGTATGTACAGCAATTTTACGCTAAAAGTAGAAATACAAACTCCAGAGATGCAGCACATCTCAAGAATACAAAATAAATAAACAAAGATGAGTGCCAATAAAAGAAAGAGAACAAACACTTTAATCTTCTTCCAGAAAGATGAGAAAGTTTGATATGTAAGAACCACGGGAGAAGATGCCCAATCTATGACAAGAACTGAATTTATTTCCAAACAAAAGCTCAAATAATAAAATCTTGTGCCTGGGAGTGAACTCCAAAGCATTTAAACTTTTCTCACTCCTGTTGTGAAGCTGAACAATTCCTCTATGAGAGAAACCTCGGAGCAGACCAGTGTTTCAGCAATCCCAGTGAAGAAATCCAATTCTGGGGATGATGGGGACATCACAGTTATTTATCCAGAAGGAAGTTTTTTAGCAGCTTCCAACCCAAGATGACCTGAGAACAAGGAATAGGCTGGTTTGGTTTCAGAATCTGCAGCAGTGTCTTCCTGATGGTCAGTGTCTGCAGGAGGAAGGCAATCAGGAGAGTGTCATGCAAAAAGCTGCAGTAACTAAGGAGGAAAAACCATTAGGTTCCACACTGGACACAAAATTATGGCTTAGAACAAAGTGGAAGGTGTCCTTTCCCATGGTAGGGGGTTGGAACTAAAGGATCTTTAAGATCCCTTCTAACCCAGGCCATTCTATGATTGTCTGATTCTCTGAAAGATTCACCATCATTTCACTTTTCTTTCAAGAGTGTTACAATTACTTTTGTCACACTGAGCACCACCAGCGGTTTTCCTGCTGGAAGTTTCTCCCTCATCAATTTGTTTGCATAACCAAATATCCTAGAGAAAAATAACAGCCCTGTTTCCACTCCCACAATCCTTGCAAATTAGATTTTTATGGTAGATTTTTCCTCTCCAGAAAAATAGGTCAGCTCCCCCTGCAGTAATGCACACAATCTGAGGCCCACATTTCTGCTTGGAATGAGCACACATGGAATGCAAGTGCCCCTTGGAGCTGGGCATCTGCACATGCCACCCTCCACTCCAACTGGTCAAGTGACTATTTGCAGATTTCCCCTGCCTTCAGAGCTGAAGTGAGGCCTAAATACTTAAGCCTTTTTCTACTTCCAATTTCCCTCTCTGAAAATATGGACCATAAATATCCTCTCCCAGGAGATTAGTCCTGGAACCTTATTGGGCTTAAAGTTACGTTCAAACAATGTCCTAATAAAAACAAATAGTAAATAAAGTGCGTTCCAAGGACATCAAATCATGATTACAATGACTTCCATTTTTGTAGAACTTCCAAAATAAGTCTTTCTTTCTTTACGCATTGGAAAATAAAAAAGACTTGGTATATGGGAATAAGTTAAATAGATGGAAATATAAAAGTAAAAAATAACAGGAGATTGCTTAAGAAGAGTATTTAAAACCAGAAAAGTTATTCCCAAGTAGCTTCCCAGGCAGCTTCTGTAAGACAAAACAGAAAAGAAAAAAGCAGAAAAAAAGGGATTTTTCAGCTTAGTGGGATCAAAGAATTTGGTTTCAACGGGGTCTGAAAGGGAGCAAGGAGTACTCTGACCATAACTGCACACCTGAACCACACGATTTTACACACACCCCCCTTTAAATCCATCACAATTGAATGGTGCCTTCTTTCAGTGTGGTGCAAATGCTCCACTTCATAAAGCTGCCCTGAAAGGACAAAGAGGAGAGGGAGCCCTATAAATATTGATCCTTCACCCTGTGAGCCCTGCAGCGTGGGGACCACACAGCCACCTCCCTGCCTGTCTCAGAAGGCTGTTCCCCAGTTTTGGTAAAGTTTTACACATTCTTGAAGGTGAACTTAAGCCCAAAGGTGACTTACACGAAAAAAAAGGCCAACAACAACAACAAAAAAAAAGCAGCGAAGTGAACTCATTTGGCAAGATTTTGAACTGAATCTGTGTGAAATGAAATAAACAGCTCTCCCCACTGTGAAATACCAAAGGCAGTTTCTGCCAGAAGAGCTCCCCACGTGTTAATCTGCAGTGAAGCTTCAGTGCCAGAGCTGGCACCCTTTGAAGTTAAAGGAAAAGCTCCTGGTGTCTTTATGGTGCCCACATTCCTGACTGGATTGAAAAATACCAGAGTAAGAGGCTTCCTAAACTCCCAAGAACTCTCTGAAGAATCACTATCCAGTGATTAGAGGAGATGCCAGCGGGACTGGGTTAGAAACCTCACACTGGCTGAGCTGGAAATGCTCCCTAGAAGGGATCCTGATTTTGTTGTGAGTGATCTCAGAACAAAGCTCAGCAAATCTGATGGCAGATTTGAGTAGAAAAAGAGAGATTCGTATCTCAAAATAAAATACTTGGCTTTTGTTTTAAATTTAATTTTACCAATTCCACTTTTCCTACTTTTTTTTTCCCTACTGATTTATGTTAGCTAGAAACAAACTTGAATTTTATGTGGGTTTTTCATGGTATTTTCATACTCTTCTCCTTTCTTTTCTCCTTTTGAAGGAAGAAGGAGAGAGAGGAAAAAAAAAGAAGGTTGGGAAATGAAAGGGACTTTACTCATTTAAATTTTGACTAAATAATTTTTTTTCAGCTGATGTCAAATTAACTGAAATTGACGTTTCCATGTAAGCATGAAAAATACGAATGCAGAATTTTGACACTCTTTGATTACCTATTTTCTACAGTAGGAATTTCTTGATTAAGAATTTTCAGCCAACTTAAAGGCACGAGTATTAGGAGTCCCTGCAATCTGGCATCCTGAGCCATAATCTTTCTGAGTAGCACTGAGAGATCTGTTTTGAGCAGCAGAGCATCTACGCTACAGCAGAGTGGTGCCTGTAATACAAGCAAGGATAACACAGGGCAAGAGATTAATATTCTGCATCACACTGGGCTCTGTTATTTTTATCCTGCTGTTTCCTTCACTCACCATCTCATGACTCACACCCTCCCCACACTGGAATTTCTGCCTCGGTCTCGGTCTCGTGGCTCACTGGTGTTAGGGAAGACGTGGAGAGCTGTCTGGAGAACACCGCTCCTGCTTGAGCTCTAGGTCACTCTGGAAAACACAGAGAGGCAACAGAATTTACTGGTTTATCACATACCTGCTCTGGCTGCTGCAGCCTCCTTGGCAAGCTGTCTCCAGCACTTGTGAGGGTTGCAGTTCTTCCTTGTTTTTACAGCCTTAGTGACGTGTCGGGATGCAAGTCCCAGTTCCAGATAATCTCATGGAAAGCTGGCACTGCACCAGCCTTCAGTGAAAGTACAGGGCTCAACCTGTGAGGTGAGAAAGGGCTCTTGAGAGACAGCTGAATGTAAGTCAAGATGAGTAAAAGAGCTGCTCCTTACACATGTCTTGGTTATCACCTCAGGGATATGGTCCTCAATGCCACACTAGGCAGAACATCCAGGGTCAATGCTTCCTAAGGCCAAACCACAGTTCCCTGATGTGGGATGGGAAGATCAGGTCACAGGAGGACTTAGATGTCAAAATCCTTATTAACTGCACATATAGCTACTGTGATCCAAAATGCAGAACATCTAAAGCCCAGTACAATCTGCTGCTGTAGAATCCTGCACTCACATTCCCAGTGGATTCAGTTCCTCAAATGCCTGGACTCTGGCTTCTCTTTAAATCCAGAAGTAACACAGAGTTTGCTAGTTAGGAAATGAGGCTGATCAGAGGAAGCATAATTACTTTTTCTTACCTCCTCATTGAGTGGTAACAGCCCCTGCTCAAGAATCACAATTCCCTCCTTTTCCTGTATCTGAACTTCCACCTCCATCTTCCTGGGGGCATTTCCTAACCAGTCAGAAGCCAAGAGCACAGAAGGTTCTCTCTTTATATGAACAAGCAAATATTCTTTAGGCTAGAAGGAGTACTTCAAGCAGCAATTGGATACCATATCACCCTTCAAAAAAAAATAAATACTCATACCAGAAAATATAGGATAAATATCACTCTAGATGTTTCCTCCTCTTTTGCCCTGCTGCTTTCAAAAATGAACTTCATTGAAAAGTGTCAAAGAAGCCTTGTCCACAGAATATTTACATCTTGCCAAAAAGGGCATTCATCTGGGGAGAGGAGAAAAAAATCCTAACTCAGGCATGAGAATTCCACTCAGTAGCAAGATTCCCGTGATGCAGGCACTGAAGCAATGGGCTCTCCAGGACCTTAGAGTGTATCTAGCCAAAGTACTGCCCTTTTTTGCTGAGAAGGTAGGTAGGAGTCAGTTGGTTCTGGAATCACTTCAGCAGAAGGATCACTTGTGATCCATTGTGTTATTCCAGCTTCCACAGGAAAACTTTGCAAAAGATGTCAAATAGCACTTTTTCACAAGCTTTTAGATCCCCCGGCCTCCTGCTTTTTCTTTTTGCTACAATCTGGCTCTCCAGGTAACACTGTAAAACATAAAGCATGTTTTATTTCTGTGGATATTTTGTTCTCCAGATTTGTCCTGGGGCAAATTTCCTATCCAGTCACATCAACTCAAGTGCTTCACATGGACTGCTGATGATGACTCAGAACAGTCAATGAGCCTTTTGTTGGTGAAACAGCCTCATCCAGCAGAGACTTTGTTGCTCAGAACCCAAACACCAGCTCAAGCCACCCATCACATGCTCTGCCCCCTCCTCTTGTCCCTCCTCAACATAACATCTGCCTGGAGGGGGGCAGATGTGCACATCCACACCACATCCAAATGTCAGGTCTCCCCCGAATCCAAAGGGCAGCAGCTTCCCTCAGTCCACCCTCAGCCTAGAAATATCTCAACACAAGAGTCAAGCCCTTCTTCTCAGACAACTCCTCCAGCTGGAGGATGATCAATGTGAGAGCCCCAGGAGAGGCTGAGGAGGATGTGATTGCTGACCTGAAATGAAGCACACTGCAGGAGAAGCTTCCACTAAAATCTCTTCCACTGGAGTCAGCAACTCAGGACAACAAATGCTGCTGCAGTTTGAAAGACGATTAGGGAAAAAAAAATTAAAAAAAGCTAGAGGGAATTGGAGCAGCCAGAGAAAATCTTGTTAATGCAGCAGTGTCCTGCTGTGAGCTTTCTGTTTAACAGAGAGGCTCCTTAGTACTACTGAGTTAAACAAGTTTTTGCTGTCAAACACCTGTGAGGAGTCCTTTAGAGTAAGGCTTGTCCTGAGCTGCAATCTCCTGTTCTGAATCTTTGTCTGCAGCTGTTGTGAGCAGACTCTATTAATCCAGAGGAACCCTTTCCATATCTTACTTCTCAGCTCTGTCTTATCACCTGAGGTGCACAGAAGATCAGGAAAGGATATACAAATATCTCAAAGAGGGTGTCCAGAGGATTGTGCCAGGCTGTCTTCAGTGGTGCTCAGGATGAGGAGCAACGGCCATAAACTAAAACAAGAAGTTCCACCTCAGCACAAGGAAGAAATTCTTTCCACTGAGGGTGGCAGAGCACTGGAACAGCTTTCCAAGGAGGGTGTGGAGTTCCCCCTCTGGAGACATTCCAAACCCACCTGGATGTGTTCCTGTGTCACCTGCCCTTGGTGACCCTGCCTGGGCAGGGGGGTTGAAATGGATGAGCTCCAGAGGTCCCTTCCAACCCTAAGGATTCTGTGAAAGCAATCACTCAGAACAGTGAGGAAATTACTTGCAAAGAGCAGCTTTCCATTCACACAGAGTTGGTCTCTGCACCTCCTCCTACTCTTTTCCAAACACAGGGAAAGGAAGCTGCAGGGACATTTTGTCAACTGGAACACAGGATAGAGCAAAGCAAGGGACTTTCTCCATGAACTGTTTTTCCTGGAGGATGTTAGCTACAAGAGACCTTTTTTTGTGGAAACATTCCTGATTCAATCCCGAGTTCTCTGGTAAAGGTTTCCTCAATCACAGGGAGAGATGAGCTCTTTGCCACCTCTCTCACAGATGGTAACTCACAGTTCCTACAAGCTGGAGCAGGGTGGTTCATTTTAAACAAGACTTTTAATATTAAAAAAACCCCAAAACAAAAACTAGTGTGATTTCCTCCTAGTGATTCAGAAGAAGGGGTTGCAATCCAGAGGGTAAACTAAATACTAAAATGTATATAGTCACTACAATTTCCAGAGAGCAATGATCAAAATTGCCTCACATCTGTACACTGAATTCCTGGAACTCCACCTTCATGGTAAATGGATGCCTACCATTGGATAAAAATGTCATCTGGCACTGAAAACAACAAAGGAGGATGGTAGCTCCTCACTCAGACCATCACTGGAAAGCACTTAAAATTATTGATGTAAGATCAAAGCCTTAAAAATAAAACTACATCATTAAAGAGCAGGAAATTTGCCTTGAACACAAAGTGTCACCAGTTTCAAGACAAGTATAGTTCTATATTTGGAACAAGAATTAATGGGAAAGGAATCTGAAAAACCCAAACATCACTACTTAATATTTTGTCATGAGAAATGTGTGAGATACTTCTCCATCTCACAAAGAATTTCTGTCCTAAGAGGAAGGGTTCACAGTTTGCTTTTTCAAGAAACTACAAGTTTTGTCCTTTCTAATATTAACTGATTTATGCATATTTTATACTTATCCTGTCCATGAATTAATGAGTTGCCAATCTTGCTGTATTTTAAGTCAGATCAGCACCAGATGGAGAGAAGACTTGCTTAATAAGGGGTTTTATCAGAAGAGTAATTAAGCAAATACACATCTGAAATCTAGTGTCAATACTGACAAGTCTAACAAACTTTCCTAAGGAACTACATGATTCTGTGGTGGCTGGATTCAGTTTTAAGCTCTTGGCAGAGCTCAGTATCCTTTACTTGAACCTGTCCAAAATGTCTAAACTGAGCCCTGAGCTCAGTTCTTACCCCTGTGAAGTCAGTGGCACCACACCAAGTGTCGTCCACTGCATCAGGACTGGGACCTACTGTTTTTAGGTCAGACACTGGCAATTACCCAAAGTGCACCCTTTGGCTGCCATGGCAAGGCCTAGATTAACTCTTCCACCTCCAGTTTAATTAGACCAGCCTTGGTATATTCAGCAGTATTAGAACAATCTTTCTGTGGCATTGCCTTTCCTCTGTTCCTGCTCCTACACAGGCTCTGTGAGCACAGATTTTTTCATCTGGGAACTGGGAACTGGGAATGTAGACCAGGATCACCTTCCCATCAGAAAAACACAGGCTTTACTCAAACAACAGCAACTCCCCTCATAAACTGCAGCATCAGGTCAGGTTTGCCTATGGCAAAGGCAAATTTAGGCTGGCACAAGGCAGTGTTGAGTCTGACAGTGTGTGACTTGCACAGGTGCTGCTGGAGCTGGTGGGAGGTGCTGCTGTGACTCATGGAGGCTGGCAGAGCTAACAGGGCAGCCTGGGGAGACAGTCCTGTTAATGACTCTGGTGCTTGTAGGAAGAACCAGGCCATTCACAAACTGAAAAGGAGCAAAAGATGTTTCAGAAGCAGCCACAGCTTCTCTGGGAAACCTGTGCCAGGGCCTCAGCACCCTCACAGGGAACAATTCCTTCCCAATATCCAATCTAAACCTGCTCTCTGTCAGTGTGAAGCCATTCCCCCTTGTCCTGTCACTACATTTGTAAAACATTCCTCTCCATCTTTGTCCCTTCAGGTACTGGAAGGGATTTCTTCCTGTGAAGCCTGCACCTGCTTCAAGAAAGGCTGAATGTCCCCTCTCAGTGAGTGACACACCTGGTGTAACCATGGGAGAAAACCAGACAAAGATCCCTGGTGCTTGTCTTCCACTGAATATTTAAATTTTCTTTGGAAAGATAGAAATGAGACAGAGTAGCCTGCAAATATTCAATTCATTTACAATAGCTGGGACAAAAGGAATGTTGAGATTCTTCAGAGAAAGAGAAAAAAGCTGAGTGAACACACAGCAAAATGGCCAGTAAAACTTGCAGCTTTACAACATGTAAGAAAAAAACCTCACGTGTATCACAGAGCTCTAAACTTTTGTCTGTGTTTTGAAAAAAACACATTCTGGGTATTTATAGTGATGCTGCTTAAAAAGAAGCCAGCCCAAATTGAAATCTGAATCAGCCTGACACTTAACCAGCAGTGAATATTCAAGAGACCTGGCTGCCACATCTTAGAATTTAGAGTCAGTGCTCTAAATTCTGCCTGTGAGAGACCACCAGTGAAGAGTTTCACTGCCTGCAAAGTGAAGGCTTGAGTTCACCACACAGGGTGCAGTCACAGCTGTAACAATGACAGGGTGCATGAGAAAAAAAGTGAAAATATCTTTACATTAATATATGGGTCAGCCCATTTTAGGATCCAGCTTTAGGTGCCGGAGTTTAAAACTGACTAAGAAGCCTTACAGGAGATATGTGAATGATCAACAGCAGAAAATATGAAAGCAGGATAAGGAATTACTTTTTCACACAAGATGTTATTAGGCTATGGAACTTAGTGACACAGGTAATCATAGAAGCCAAAAACTGAACTGGATTCCAAAGGGCCAGGACACTGAAGGAAATAGCCAGATTATAAATTACAGAAAATAAAAACATGGAATAACTGCTATTCCAAATATCTTTTCAAATAGCAAGCACTAATCTGGCATCCTGTGGTGCTACACAAGGTCTTTACACATCAGTTCAACACCTGCAACCCCCCAGGTAGGTTTTCTTATGGAAAGTCCAAAAGTCCCATTTGCCTAGAATTGTTCCCACCTACTCCAGCTCCATTTTTCCCAGCTTAAGCATTATGGACTGACAGTGACACCCAGCCTTATACAAGAGACCACAGAACAGACTGAATGATAGTTTTGGCTCCAAGCTGACAGTGAGCAATAACTGCCTCACCCTGATCCTTTTCCAAAGTGATTTTTGCCACCAGTTCAAAGCAGGGCTCAGACCAACCCCTGCTCCATCCAACCAGCAGTGGGAAAGTTTACCAAAACCAACAGCAGTGCTATTTCATCCTCTCTCTGTCTGCTGAAGCCAGTTGCAAAACATCCATTCAATTCTACAGCACGACAGGTCTTCAGAGTCCAAACCCAATTTGAAGTAAATAAGGGTGGAGTGGGCATCTCTCTGGTCCAAATTCCAGTCATAGAACCACAGAATGGTTTGGGTGGGTAAAGATCATCCACTTGCAACCCCCTGCCATGGGCAGGGACACCTTCCACTAGCCCAGGGTGCTCAGAGCCCCATCCAGCCTGGCCTGGAACACTTCCAGGGATGGGGCAGCCACATCTTCTCTGGGAAACCTGTGTCAGGGCCTCACCACCCTCACAGGGAACAATTTCTTCCCAATATCCAATCTAACCCTGCTCTGTGTCAGTGTGAAGCCATTGCCCCTTGTCCTGTCACTCCAGGCCCTTGTCAAGAGTCTCTCTCCATCTTTCCTGTGGGCTCCCTTCAGGCACTGGAAGGGACAATGAGGTCACCCCAAAGCCTTCTCCTCTCCAGGCTGAACAATCCCAGTTCTCTCAGCCTTTTTGTAAGGACATTTATCATCCCTGGGATCCTGGATTTATCTCAGGGGTTGGTGCTCTGCAGCTAAGAATTGTTAAGGGTTTTTTCATCCCTTATAGGTTTAAGTTACTCTTCATTCAATGCCTGTGAAATTTAGTTACAGCTATGACATAACTGGTATTGAGCAGCACAGGTCACCCTCAATGCCACCTGTACCTCACCATGGGTGATACCAATGGCCCTCAACACCCACAGGTGATAAAAGGAATGCAGCACACCAAAAAAATGTTGTTCAGCACCATGTTGAAATGATTCCTTTGTGGACAGCAAATTATGGAGATGGCATCTCTGTCCGCAGTGACTTCAGTGTCCTCCCTGACTTCTGAGATTATTTTAAAAATAGGGATGGTCTACCTAGGAAAAAACCATGTTTGTCCTGGTTAGTCCCTGCACAGCCATTCTCCTTCAAAACAATAAAGATTAAATTTGTTTTAGTATTCCAAAGTGGACTCAGTTACATGTTATGCCAACCCTTATTATTAGATATTATTATCCACAAAGGAGTCTGCAATATTTTGAGTCTTTGTAATTAAGAACTCTTTTTTCCTAACTCCCATTCGGATTACAGTTCCCAGGTGTTCCCATGTAGGTGAAGCCTTACAGATTTAGGAAAAAAAAAACCTCTTCAATCTCTGGTCATTCTCTAGAGAAGAGAAATTGCTGTAAATTCTTGCCTGTAAAATCTGAAGAGCCACGGTAATGTCCTTTTTACATGCACTGCATCTTCCCTAAACAAATGTAGCAGGAGCAAAATAGGTCAAAATTCTGCAATAGGAACTACAAGATGATTTTCAGAACATACATGTGTTGTTGCAAAGCCCCAGATACACTTCTGTTCCCAAATACCTTTTGATTTACCACCTAGGGTATAACAAAAGGTGAGGCTCAGATATTGCAGATTTTGCTTTTTCTTTTTTCTATTTTTTTTTCCTTTTTTTTTTTTTCTGGAAAATATGCTTTTGTAAGATACTTCTTGCTTTTAGCCTGTGTGCTTATAGCATTATTTTGAAAAGCCACTGGGCAGATGGTCCCCAAATGTGAGTTAATAACTTGTAGGTAGCTTTTGGGGAAGCTTTTTGAAATCCCTTCATGCAAAATGATTTCACAAACTGCCCACATGCCATTCTTTGGCTATTTGAACAGACTGTTTCAAAATGGCCAAGAGAAAAAAATGGCAGATTAGGTTCCATTTGTTTTGCAGCAGGCTGCTACGCTTATTTTACCATGGTAAAAGAACAAAAAGGGAAAATAAAGCACATACACAGCTCTCACTGAAGATTCTTCTAGACCTGGAAGTCATGACAGGCTTCAAGGTGAGAATGTTTGGACCTCTGCCTCTCTTCTGCAGCAGAGGCAGAATTTGATTCTGATTCCTTACCTTTCAAAATCAGGCTGCTTTTTGAGAGAGGCTGAGTGTTCAACACAGGCTGAGTGTTCAACGATTATGAGTCAGACTTCACAGCATCACAAGATTAATGTAAAAAATCATATTTCCAACAGGAGGTTCTTCTTGTTCACCACTGGTTTGGTAAAGACACTGTGTGCTTTGCATGGTATAAAGTCAGAAGTGTTGCAAGTGTCTGGTCTGGTGAGCATTTCATCACTGGTTTGGAACAGATTTCACCAGAAATCCATCACTGACAAAATTCTGTAGCCTTTCTTAACAATGGCAGCACATCAAATGCCTTCTGATCCTCACCCAGATTTGCCTGTGTGTGCACCAGTCAAGCATGACTGCCTTCTCTCCAGGGTGATTCATGGCTTTAGAAAATAGAACAAAAAATATAATATTTTCAGTTGGAAAGGCCCAACTGTCTGAGCACTCCTCACCCAGTGTATATTGAGCCCAGCATTCCTCTGTTCCAGGTGCAGAATCTAGCATTTGTTGTTAGATTTCATCCCATGGCTCACAGACCAAATTTCCAACCTCTCAAGGCCTCCTGGCCCTGTACAAAGTCAACAGCACCTCCCAGTTTGGTGGCACCAGCAAATTCCTCATGGTGTGTTCAACTCCTGCATCCAGGTCCTTAAAAAACTGATCAGGACTGGCCGTAGACACATTCTATACAGCATCACTGGAAGGGTGTCATCCACAGAATCTGTCATGAGCACAGCCTAAGAATGTAAACACAGATCCATTATTCTAGTAAACTCTTCCCTGGTAAAGCCTTCCCTCTCTTCCTCCTGCCTCTCTAAGCTCAGCACTGCAGTGCAGCAGAAAAGGACACGAGCTTTAAGCCCAAGGTTTTCTTTCCTCAACCTTTACAAGAGGGAGGGAGGGAAGGACAGAGGAAGGAAGTAAGGAATGATTCCGGGAAGGATTCCAGGAAGGAAGGATTCCAGGAAGGAAGGAATTGAGGATTCCATGAAGGATTCCAGGAAGGAAGGATTCCAGGAAGGAAGGAAGGATTCCAGGAAGGATCCCAGGAAGGATTCAAGGAAGGAAGGAAGTAAGGATGGATTCCAGGAAGGATTCTAGGAAGGATTCCAGGAAGGAAGGATTCCAGGAAGGAAGGAAGGATTCCAGGAAGGAAGGAAGGAAGGAAGGAAGGAAGGAAGGAAGGAAGGAGCTCTGCCTCAAGATACAAGGCAGTGTTTGCCTTATTTCTAATCACAACTCTGCTTCTTGCTGATACCTTGTAAATCCCATCTAATTAGCATTTGCAGCACTTCAGAGAAGTCTGTGAACATACCATGGTCTCTCCTGTGTTGATAGAGCAACAGTTTAGGACAGGTCATGCCACAGCTTTTGCCAAAGAGAAGCAGTTTTAATTCCAATCTTTCTTTCCCCTAAGCAGCCAGCTACCTTTCCAAAAGCTGTAAAAAGAAGTTATCCTCTTCAAGGCCAGCGTCCTTTTGCCAAAGTTGGTTGGAAATGGCTAACAAGTTCAAAAGCTACTGATGAACAAAAGGGTGATGAAAAATTCACCAAACCCTTCTCCAGACTGAACCCAGCTCAGTCCACTGCTGTCTGCAGAGCTGATATAAACCTATTTCTGCAGTGCTGCACGAAGCCAACCCTGTGTGAAAACAGCTGCACCTGAACTTCCTGCTGAGAGGAATGACGGATTTGTCTTTACAAATGAGCTGTGGGTCTGCTGGTAGATAAGACTAGCACTAAGAGATAAAAGAAACAATGGGAAGGATTCTACTGACTGATGAATGGAAAAAAAAAAAAAGATATTTGCCTTTACAAACAAACTGTAGGTTTGCTGATAAATGAAATTGGATATTGAAAGATGAAAGAAACAATGGGGAAAAACCATGAGTTCCGTAAGAATTAAAAATTAAAAGGGAGAGTTATATATTAGAGGGGAATTTTAGGTATCAGGCATTCTGGGAAGTCTGTGCCTCTCAAGTATCTCAGGCTATGGGGAAAGAGAGAGGGAAATGTGGCTGGGAAAATAGGGTAAAAAGGAGGCTGCATCCTCCAAACATTCAAGAGATCCCAGGGGAATGCCCATGGCCTCTCCCTTTATCCGAACAAAGTAAAAGGACTCCTCTGTCTCCTTTTTGGACATAAACCTCGGGTGTTTGTGGCTTAATTTTCCTGACACTGCTAAGGCCACCACTAAGCCACAGTGTCCCCATGTGGGGAACCATCCCCAACATGAGCCAACCCTGGGAGCCCTGCTGGGGCCAGAACACCCACCCATGGCACGTGTTGGCATCACCAGCCACCCTGCTCAGGGTGAATTCAACTCCTGCATCCAGGTGGTTGACAAATATGCTGAAGAGGACTGTTCAGTAAGGAGCACCAGGCACGGCCCCATCCACTCAGCCTGGAGTATGGAAATCAGCAGGGAGATGATGATGAGGCAGAGCCTGCTGAGCCTGCAGAAGAGAGAGAGGGATGGGGGAAGGATGGTGTGCACAAAAGCACCCTGCCACTGTGCTGGGACAGCTGATGTGCCCACCAAAGCTGGAGGAAAGCCATTCTGGCTGTTTGGAGCACTGAAGCAGGGGCAGCTCAGCACATCCTGATCCTCCTGGAGAGCAGGAGCTCAGCACAAGCTGTGCAGGATCCTGTCACTCCCTGTCAGCCTCTGCTCGCTCAGTGGGAGCCTGCTCACAAGGCTCCTGCTCTGATGAGGCAGCAAACACGAGCCTCCACCAAGTCCATAAAAATTGCTGACATTCACAGCACCAGCAATCAGCTGCACTCATCCTCCAAATTCCACCAGCTCACCAGGAATTAGAAAGCTGCAGGTTTGGTTCACTGCAAACCACCTCAGCTCTAAGCTGGCTTGTCCCAGTCATGTCAGCACCAAACTGGAGGGAACAGCCACAGGTCAGGCAGATTTGTCTGCACCACTTCCCAGTTAAACCTCGGAAAATCCATTTTTTGCCAAAAACTTCTGCTGTTGCTGTACCCCTCTTTGGGAAAGATCCTGTTTGTCATCTGATCAGAAAGGGGAACTGAATATTGCCTGGCTGAGTCACAGCCTGCTGAAATTCACTCCTTCCCTCTCTTTAAATCGAGAAGGCAAATCTGGCATACGCCTGAACAAGACACTTTATAAGTAAGGCTTCTTTTCAATACAGGTACCTGGCTCATGGTTCTTAACCAACAGAGACTAAAACTTTACAAAATCAGCCATTGGCAGCACTCCCAGGATCTTTTTCCATTCGCACATATTTCTAAAAATGTCAACGCCAGTCTAACCATTCTCATCTGGGGAGCCTGACATCAGATGTACATTAGCCCAGGGGAAAAAAAATACCCAAAATGCAAGCCCCTTCTAAAAAGGAAAACAAATTCCAAGTATGTTACACTGGCTCCTGCCTCTGGGCTCTCTGCAAACGAGAGGAGGAAATTTTACAGTGTGATTTTACACCCATGACAATTCAATTAGAAATCAGACAAGAGAATGGGGATGGGTTTTACAGGGATGAGAAGTGGATGATATGTGAGAGTCCTGTTCGAGCCTGACTTCCTGTTTGTTTGGGTTTGCTACCCAACAGCAGACAAAAAGTCCCAGGCAGGACCTTAAGAGCCACGTGCAGTCCTGGAATGAAATCCAGCCAGCTAAACAACACTGCATCTGGCTGTGGGAGAGCTTCCCCAGGGAGAAAGCATTTTGGCTTGAGCATTTTGTTCCAGTCATCAGTCTCTGATTATTTTCTCTTCCAAATTCGGGCCCTTCACACCCCTCCCCAGCACCACCTGCCTTGCCTGAGAGACGAGTGCAGCCAGGACATGCCATGCTGCCATTTGGCCACGCTGAGTTCAGGCAGGAAAATTATTGTTTGCACACCATGTCCATAGCACATGCCACCAGCATTCCCTCACTATTAAGAGATATCTCCATTTAATTTGGGCTGTCAGTAGTCAAGCAAAACAAAGGATGTGACTGCAGAGCTCCAGTCTATCTGAGCAGGATTCCTGGAGTGGAATCCAGCTGACTTCAGTAGAATTAATCTGCAGCTACAGAGTGAACAGAGTGCAGGGCATGCTTCTGAGATATTTTAAATATATACTTCCATGAATGCTACAAAAATGACTTTACAACTGCTCTCCCTTGGGAAAATCACTAGAAAGCCCTCCTCCCTTTACTGGCTCTGATGATGATTGCATCTGCTCACCTCCAGGATGTGTTTGGCACCTGAATTACACTTTTGCTTGCTTGCAAATCTTCATGTTTTCTACATGTGCATTTCACTATGTGTCCTGTCTCTAAATATTAACTCATAAATACAATAAACAGAGTTTTCAGCCTTACTTGATGAACCAGACCTCAAGGAGTGATACCCTGGCACAAAAAGTTCCATCACTTTTTCCCAGGTGGTGCACCTCAGCATTCCAACCTCCACATTCTGATGGTCTTTTCTTTATGACACGCACACTAAGCCATGTACCCACTCATCTGCTGAAGGAAAAATCCCATCAGCCCTTCAGAATTGTCCCTTCAGAGGGGATTTACTTCTTACCCCTTTCTTGGGGTGTTTGACAGTATTAACATCTTATACTCTTGTAGTTAGAGCTGTCAAGACCCATGGATTACAGAAAAGATTTTAAGTGGAAGTTCACTTCTAGACATGCACCCTTTCTTCTCCCTCTGACTGAATTTCACTCATGTTCCATTCCCTGGGGACCACTGGCATGTAGGCTCATCTTAAAGCCTACAGAATTCTAGTGCTGATCCACTTTCTACCTGTGCTGGGTGGTCTGTGGTTTCTTCAGCCCTAGAATTCAGCGTGTCCCCACCCTTTCCTTGTATTTTTATTGGTTTTTTTTGGTTTTGTTTTGTTTTGTTTTTTATTTTAATGTACAGTCATTCCCTGGTGCATCCTGCTGGATAGCAAGACCAGGGGATGTGCTTGGCCACCAGGGCATCAGCTGGAGTTCCTAAGCAGAGTTAGAAGATGCAGCGATGAAACACAAGATACAGCCTATAGTAGGGCCAGGCAAACGGGAAAATCAGCCAAAAACCAAAGCAACAGCATCCCCCTCCCACTGTCAGACCCACTTGTGCTCCTCTGTGTGCAGCTGGAAGAGTGTGGTGATTTTTAGTTAGAGTTGCATATAGATGAGTGCAGGTGGAAACAGACGAGAACAGATTTTGGCAGGAAAAATGTTCTCACTGAATAGAGACTGATTATTGTTTAAGAATGTGCCAATAGGGGAAAATGTGTAAAGCTTTTAAGATACCCCAAAAATTGCCTGAGAGCAAGAGGCATCAAACCTGTATCTACACTTGCCACCTCAAGAGTCTGAGGGACTGTTCCCAAGCAATCAACCACAATCAACCACACTTAAAGGCTCCTGGTCAGGCTGGTAAGTCTGTACCCAAGCACCCTCTCCCAAAATACTTCCTGGGCAGGATGTGGGAATGAGCAGAGGGCAGGAAGGGAGCCCAGCAGGCTGAGTGCTGAACACCTTGTTTGAGAGCAAGCCTCTGGCAGCAGGAGCTCAGCCTGGCTCCTGCCAGCTGGCCTCAGTGCCAGGGAATGGTCCTGGGCACATTTCGTTTTCTAATATAGATGCAGTCAGGATGTCTATGAGAATTTGTATCTCCTCCTCAGTGCAATACCCAGCTTCCTTTTTAAGAACAGAGCTACCCTGTTTTCCACTAGCAAGAAGCAGTGCAAATGCTATTTTGAAATGCCCCGTGTTTTCCAAGCCTCCCAGAGAGATTTCTCTCTTGTGCTCCAGGATTCTGCACTTCTCAGCCCCTGCTCCATTGTAAGTATGTGTCCCTGAGATGGAGATGCTCACGGAGACAACTAGGAAAGGGGAATCTGACCAAAATTTTGTTGGTTACTGGAACACAGTCTGCCAGTCCTGCAGGAAGATGCCACTGCCTGCCTTGCATCCACACTTTAGCACATTCTACTAAAGGCAGGTACCTGTATCCTTTCAGGGCACTGGGCAGACTTTTAAAATATGATCCTGAGAGATCCTGTGCAGGTATTTTGCCCAGTGGCTGAAATGCAGAGAAAGCTGTGGGAGCCACCACCCCTTTCTCAGTCAAATGCTCTGACAGCTCAGCTGTGGATTCCTGCTCTTTCCTTTACTTCCTCTTTGGCTCAAGGAACACTGGCTCCTCCAAAGCACAGAGGCTAAGCTTAAGCTAGAGGGCATTCCTTCCCAGAACAAGCTTTGTCACCCTCCAGACTCCCTGCTTCTTTGCACCATTCTCTTGCATAATAAAACACCATGTATTTTCACAATAACCCTCCTTTAAACAGCTCCCTTGTGCAGCACTACCTTGAAAATTATTGTGTTTGCTGAACTGAAACACTCATACAATTTGCTCTGCAAATTCATGTTAAATGAATCACATCCAATCACACCCCATTAGATTTTCAAATAATTTTAAACAAGATAGAAAAAATTATAAGGCTACTTTGCTTAAATAATTAAAATAATTTTTCACCTCTCCAATCACAGGCATTTCTACCTATAATTAAGCAGGGAGGAAGGAGAGGGAAAGGCTTTAAATGTGTTGAACCTGCTTGAGAGAATTAAGCATGGTATAATGTAACTAACCTCTACTAACTGAAGAGAGCAAAGCAAGCCCTGGTATGGATTTTGTGATATTTTCTGGGGGAATTACCACATGGCTAGGACACCACCACTGGAGTGAAATCATGCAAAGGAAGAAATTCTACCTGCTCTTTGTACACACCAGACCCTCAGACCAATGTAGTCTATTTAAATCACATCTTTTCCTCCAGCATCTTTACGGAAACATCAACCCTGACATGAGTATTTATCAAGCAGCTGTATTGTCATGAGGAGAGCTGCAAGGTTTCATTGCACTCCTCACCCACAAGAGTGAGGAAAACACCACTCTGGCCAGGCTGGACATGGGATTTGAGAGAAGAGACCTTATATTTTAATATTTAAATCCAAACTGACTTTGTCAGAAAACTAGAGAAGGTCGAGTAACCACTGTCTTGAGAGGGAAATTATTACCTGTTTCCATCCAAGGTGGCTTCTCCAGTAACATTCTTTCCAATGTCAATTTTAACACTACCACAGCTGTTTTCCACAAAATTGCAAATGACAATCTCCATGGCACACCACAGTAGAAGTACAGAAATATCCTTCTTTTTTCTTTTCGTCCTGTCAGCCAAGTGTTAAAACCTACACTGATTTATTTGGAAACATCTCCCTGATGACTGTGAATAATTTCTATAGAAGACAACTTGCAGATGACTTTTGGTAAATTCTAAATTCTATCACAAAAATTATTAATTCTGCACTAACCATAAAGACTGCGCTAAGAAGCCCAAGCTCTAGTGAAAACACTTTCTTGCCATCTAGGAAGGATATTAATTTTACTATTAGATCAGTTCATTTCTGGGGCATCCACAGCTTCTCTGGGCAACCGGTGCCAGGGCCTCACCACCCTCACAGGAAAAAATTCTGCCTAATATCCAATCAAAACCTACTTTCTGTCAGTTTGAAGCCTTCTTTTTCTTTAAACAATTTGGTATTTCTTGTCAAAACTTCTAATTCCAACTAATTCTTTAGTCATACCATTACCAGCTTTATCTTTTTTCCGATTCCAATTAACATAAATATTATTTCAATGGTTACTATAACCGTATTTTTCACACTATTTCATCATACAAATATTAGGTATGTTCTGGTCAACGGGCCCACAGAGCTACTGGAGAATTTCCATGCTTATTCCTCCTATGAGCTGACACACTGATGTCAGGTGGCATGACCCAGGTTCATTAAAGAGTATCAGCACCCTGAGGTCC
This sequence comes from Rhabdornis inornatus, assembly GCA_013397075.1. Lineage (NCBI taxonomy): Eukaryota > Metazoa > Chordata > Aves > Passeriformes > Rhabdornithidae > Rhabdornis > Rhabdornis inornatus. The sequence goes on from VWZS01005960.1 coordinate 567,422, forward strand.
CAAACTTAGGCCAGAGAAGCATAACTTTAGGGGAACTAGGGACTAGTTAATGCATACAGAAAGAAAGTAAAAAAAAAAAAAATAGAAAACCAACAAACTACAAACAAACAAACAAACCAAAAACCAAACACTGCAGCACCTGCAAAAAGACTAAATGCCACAATCTAAAAAAAATATTTAGTGGTGCTGTATATAGCAAAAGTCATGGCAGACTGATTTTGGGACAATGATTTTAATTTGCCATAGGCTGTATTATTACAAAGACCTTTCTATTTAATTTTTTGGACATTTGTAGCTATGGAGTGAGGCTGGTGGTCACACAGTGACACGGTTAAAGCTGAACCAAAGGCAGGCAGATGCTGTTAGAGCTCCATCTCCCAGTTTCCTTGCTGTCCCTCTGTCCTGCATGGGACCAGTTATTCCTGAGGTTTCCCCCACACCCTGCCTGCTACACAACATTCCCATCCCACCACTGGCCAAGTGGCAAGGCCAAAGCAAGGAAAGCAAGAGGCTCACCTCTTGCTGAGGTGCTTAAAGCCCTCCTTCTGCTATTCCCTAAATATGGCAGCAACCACCCTGAGGCCCCTGCCAAATTCCACTCCTGTTCATGGCATCTTGCTCAGCGAGGAAGCTCATTCCTCACCACGCTCAGTGGCACTGTCACATGCCAGTAAAGGCTCTCCTCATTTGACCTCAGCACCAGCTTCACTGGCACTGAGCAGGAAGAAGAATTTCTTCAGAGAAAAGGCTGTCAGGCATTGGAATGAGCTGCCCAGGGAGGTGGTGGAGTCACCATCCTCGAAGGTGTTCAAGAAGCAACTGGACGTGGCGCTCGGTGCTCTGGCTCAGTTGACAAAGTGGTGACTGGTCACAGGTTGGACTTGCCGACCTTTGAGGTCTTTTCCAACCTCAGTGATTCTGTGATAGGTTTCAGAAGAGCCAGACTTTTTGTGCACACACAGATTTCCCACCGAGAGTGCTCTGACATGTGCTTTGTTCCCTAATGGGAGGTGCAGGGCAGTGCCTGGAGAATGGCTCAGTGCAAGCCCTGCCAGCACCACCTCCACCAGACCTGCAGTGTCTGCAGCTGGAGAGGCCAGGGAACAGCCAGCAGGAGTGCCACGTTCTCCCTACAGAGCACAAACGAAAAGAGCACACAAAAGAGGGATTTGTTTGTGCTGCTCAGAGCAGCATTGGGTCCCTTCTGTGTTCAGTGACCCCACCAGATGGGTCATGATGCACAGCTGCTGGCATCCAGTCCTTGCCTGCAGAGCCACCCAGAGCCATGCAAGAGACCCCAGGGAGAATCTCTCTTCCCTGAGATCCACATTTCAGACCTCCCAGTCCAGCCAAGTCCACTCCTATTTGTGCCCCCCGAGCCCTCTCCCCCTTTGAAGCGCTTGGTCTTCCCTTCCACAGCCTTTTCTTTACCCTGCCTGTACACAGAGCATGGTGCAATTGTTCACAGAGCTCTGGGAGATGAATGGTGTTATATAACTGCTTGTTACTGTTTTATCGTTTTTTAGGATGATGGAAAAGTAAAAGGGAAATGTGGACTCCCCTTGAGGCCAGGCTAAGCAAACTGAAGTTACATTACTAGTGACCCAAATGAACATTCACTTCAGCACCCCCAAGAACGCATTTCAGTGCACAGTGTCCCACGTGAGAGGACAAGCCATTAATAACTACAGCATGTGTGAGGTGAGGGAGCTTCTCTGTTGCAGCTCCTAGCCAAAAGAGTTTACAAAAAAGTGTTATTTTGTTGTTTGTCAAGGTTTGTTTGGGATTTTTGATGTCTGCAATGATTTGCTATTCATTAAGCTCTAATATCTTGATGCTTTTGATATGGCAAAGAGGTCTGATTCAGCCTGCTGTTCATTCCAGGGCAGCAAACGTATCAACAGTGGTTAGGACACATTTCCTTCTTGTGGTGGGGCTGGAAGAGAAAACTCTCTTCCTGTCTCACATTTCCAGGAGCCTTCTTGGAGGGATTCAGTTCTCTCTGACTCTCTTTCGCAGCACAATTTGCATTGGCCCATTATGTCACTGTACCATGTACCCACGTATTTGCCCCAAAATCCAAGAGGAACCAATGGCTCCCAGGCTTCAGCCTGGTTTGTAACTCATCTTTAAATAACCATCAGAGAATCAAAGAACACTCTGAGCTGGAAGGGACCCACAAGGAACATCCAAGTCCAACTCATGATCTCAAACCTCAAAATTATAAAGATCAGTGCACCTGAAACACTCACTGAAAATTGTGTTGGTTTAAGCACGTGCCCATGCTAAATGCTCTATTGAACTGGGCTCTGACCATGCTCCTGGTCACATTACTCAGTGTTTGGCAGCAGTACCTCTCATTAGAAAGCAAATTTACTGTTCTATAAGCCAATAGAAATTATGTATTTATTTGTAAAGATGTCAAAACCAAATTTGCCGGAACTGTGCTTAACAACCATTTGGAAACCCAAGCCAAGCAAATATTTTTAACCATACTTTGAGAATGATTTGTTTTCTTTCCATTTGAAAGTTCTGCTGTTTCGTTATGGAAAAACACAGCATATTCAAACAGAAAGAGGAATTTAATTTCCTGTCAACACTTGAACTTCCAGGAGGGGATAACCAGTTCAGTGAAAGCAACGAAAGGACACATGGTGGGAAGAAGAAAAGTAAAAAAGGAGGAAGACCAAGCCTTCCCTTTGTGTCACCAAGATCAGCTTGACCCATGCCCCACAGCCCTGATCTGCTTTCACCTACATCAGCTTGCTGCAATTACTACAGGCATGTAATCCAGATCCCTAAAATCCTTACACAGGATTCCAAAGAAGTGAATGTGTGGACACAGCTCTGAGGAGCCGACAGCCCAATCCAACACAACACCCAGCTGGAAGACCAGACTCTGGTAGTCAGGAAGGTGGGGGGAGCAGTTAGAGAAAGACCACCCCAAAACTTTATCACTGCAATTGTTTGGTGCTTATTCAGGCAAGTCAGATGGATGTGATCACTGAGAGCAAGTCAAAGCACTTGTCTGAGCAAAAAGCCTTACTCTGAGTCCATCAATGACCTAGGTCTCAGCACATGCAGAGGAGTTACACCACTTCTTTGTTTCATCTGAGATTCAGCCTCACCGTAGAGCTGATTCTGCACTTCCCCCTGGTGCAACAACTCCCACCAAAGCAAGCTGGAGATCTCCCTGAGTCTGGAGTGCAGCTGCACTGGGCGCTTTTCCTGTCAGTCTTGTTTCAGACAGCTCCTCAGCACATTACAGCCTCATCCCACTTCTAAATAAACAAGCAAACCAACAAGAAATAAACAAGAAACCAACATCTAAAATCCTAAAATTAATCTGAAAGATGCTGTTCTCTGAGATTCAAATTTGTTCCCCTCAGCCCTGGGTTTTAGGCTGAGTACTCTGTTCCTGAAAAGTATGACTTGCTTGGCACTTATTTTACTGACTAGGAAGGAAAAATTCATCATGCATTTGGGCATTATCATTAAAGAGCACGGTTGGGGACAGGAAAGCAGAACTCATATCTGGGGGAGAGAATGTCAGAGCACTGCTCTGCAAAGCAGATCTCAATTTATCTCAGGACACAGATGAGGTACTTGAATAAATTATAATCTCAACTGAGCACTTATTTATATTAGAAAATGTGTTAGAAACAAACCTTGAGCAATGTTGACAAACAAGCCTTCTCTTCTCTGCTACTCCTGCTGTGCCACAGGATGTGGGAAAGGCATGGAACATCCTTCAGCAATACAACAGAATTTGGAGGGGGAAACAGAGACGTCCTTTGCAAGAGAAATGCTAAGAAAGCTCTTTGAGCTAAAGGAGCAACTTTGTGTCAGTCTTCAGAGCAAGCTGTGATCTCCATGAAGGTAACGTGTCCCTCGTCTCCCAACAACACCTCAGTTGTAAAATCCACAGTGCTGAGAAGGTTTTGTTTGGAAATAAAAGAAACCAGGGGTGTGTTTTGATGAAAAGATGGTGCTTTCCATCCGTGTCCAAGAGAAAAGCCACACCATGGTTGTTCAAGCAGCATGGAATGCCACATTTGACTCCTGAAGTGCCATCCACTCCCGGTGTCAGGTAAGTAAAACCAGAGAACTGTGTACACAAATGGTGTGTGCATACATGGAGGTGACTGATACACACACTCAAGGAATCATGAAAACAGTTTTGCAGATATTGCACTCAATATTCTACTTTCTCACTCTGCCTATCTACTCCCTCATATTTTTGATCTGTTGTGCACTTGAAAATCTGTTCAGATCACTTTCGATCTGTTGTGCACTGGATTGAAACCAGTAACAGCAGACAGTGTATTTTTTTTTCCCTTTCAGTCTCAAAAATATAACAAAGGTATAAAACTGTAAAATCACAAAAAAAGAAAAAAAAAAGCTGCACATACTTTTTGGAGTGGGGCCAGTAAGCACGTGACTGAATTACTTAGAAATTCTGAAACAGGAACGTAACTAATAAAATTATTTACAAAGAAGTATATCTACAATATTTAATAATTTAAGGCTCACAAGAAACTAACATATCAATGACAACAGAAGTTTTCTGCTCTAAGGTTCAAAGCACCAAATTCACTTCACATACAAGATAACCAGATCTGTACTGATCACTAGTGGAAAACTCAGAAAGTGCTGATCTGCTAATGTTCCTAGTGCTTTAATGATATCGTATTTCACAGGAATAAGAAATCTCCTTTCAACCATAAATACAGTCATACAGATACAAAATATATTTGAATAATTTGAATTTGAAACTACAGTACAAAACCCCTCAACCTCCCCCCTCCCATCCCTAATCCATTCATTCTCCACACACACATCCCCCCAGTTCTTTATACTAAACTCGGTGCAACTGAATTGGTTACAGATTACCCATTCAAAACCAATGACCATTTACTAAAATAAGTTTCTACAAATTATATTTTTCACTGTCATAATTTACCAGCTCCTGCATCATGGAGCATAGCTTATTCTTAGTCTATTTTAAAAATAGGTGACCCTTTGTGCCATGGAAAAAGAACATAAAAACATGTATTCCTGGAGGACTGCTCAGGACAGTGATCAATTTATAAAATACAGCCTGACTTAAAAAACTAATTGGTACTAAAAGAATAATTATAGTAGCAAGTTTCTGACACCAGAAAATCCTTCTGAACTCTGTCTCCTCTCCTCACAGGTCTGTTTCCCTGTTGGTGTCCAGACAGAGAGCATAGAGGGATTTTCTGAGATCTGCGTTACTTTTTGCTTTGATATTGGCTTTCTCTAAGGAGCTGGTGCCACTGTTGAACTCCTCACTGTTTTCCAAGTGCACAACAGATTTGTTCAGAGAGTTTTTACTGGGTCTTCTCTTCACTTCTCCCCCTGCAGTGCTGCCCTGACCACTACTGTGTTCATCTTTGAGGATAGCCTGCTCTTCGTGGTCAGTCTCTCGGTGGTAGAAGTAGTTGAAGTTGGACACGATGACAGGTACAGGCAGGGCAATTGTCAGCACACCAGCGATGGCACACAAGGAGCCCACAATCTTGCCCCCCACAGTGACAGGTCTCATGTCCCCATAGCCCACAGTAGTCATGGTTACCACTGCCCACCAGAAAGCATCAGGGATGCTGGAGAAATGAGACTCAGGGTCATCGGCCTCAGCAAAGTAGACAGCGCTGGAGAAGAGGATCACCCCGATGAAGAGGAAGAAGATGAGGAGGCCCAGCTCCCTCATGCTGGCTTTCAAAGTCTGTCCCAAGATCTGCAGCCCCTTGGAGTGCCTGGAGAGCTTGAAGATCCTGAAGACTCTGACCAGGCGGATGACTCTGAGGATGGCAAGGGACATGGCTTGCTGCTGGCCCCCACCCCCATTGCTGCTGCCAGCCCCGGGCTGCTGCTGCTCATGGGCCAGCTCGGTGCCCAGGGTGATGAAGTAGGGGATGATGGCCACGATGTCGATGATGTTCATGATGTTGCGGGAGAACTCGGGCTTGCTGGGGCAGGCGAAGAAGCGCACGAGGAGCTCGAAGGTGAACCAGATCACACAGGTGGTCTCGATGATGAAGAAGGGGTCAGCCAGGCTACTGGGAGGCTGCATGGGTGGGGAGTCCCCGGGCGTGCCATTCAAACCTCCACCTTGCGGGGGCAGGGGTACGGGCATCTCCCTCTCGTCCCTGAACTCGGGCAGGGTCTCCAGGCAGAAGGTGATGATGGAGATGAGGATGACCAGCACGGAGACGATGGCGATGGCCCGCGCTGAGCTGGAACTCTCGGGGTACTCAAAGATGAGCCAGACCTGTCGCTGGAACTCATTGCGGGGCAGGGGCTTCTCCTCCTCTTTGATGAAGCCCTCGTCCTCTCGGAAGCGCTCCATGGCCTCCTCACCCAGCTGGTAGAAGCGGATCTCGTCGGCGAAGACGTCGATGGAGACATTGACGGGCCGGCGGAGCTTGCCCCCGGACTGGTAAAAGTAGAGGATGCCGTCGAAGCTGGGCCGGTTGCGGTCGAAGAAGTACTCGTTGCGGAGCGGGTCGAAGTAGCGAATGCGCTTGTCCGGGTCGCCCAGCAGCGTGTCGGGGAACTGGTTGAGGGTGCCGAGCTGCGTCTCGAAGCGCAGCCCCGAGATGTTGATCAGCACCCGCTGGTGGTGCATGGCGCCCGGGTTGGCCGCCGCCGCCTCCTCCTCGTCGTCGCCCGCCGCCGCCATGGCCATGCCCCGGCGGTGTCCCCCTTCCTCGGCCGGCCCCATCTCGGCCGCGGGGCGCGGAGCGCGNTGCCCTGCCCTGCCCTGCCCTGCCCTGCCCTGCCCTGCTCTGCCCTGCCCGACCCGCCTCCCCTCACTGCGCCGCCGAGCGCGGCCGAGAGCGGCCCGGGGGAGCCGCCTGGGGACCCGGATATGAACGAGCGATCATTATATTATGGTCGCTTGACGTCAAAGAGGATCCCTCCTGCTCCGCGCCCCCGCGCAGGCAGCGGCAGCATCCCCCGGGGAGCCGGGATGCAGCATCCCCCCGGCCCCGCCCCGCCGAGGGATGCGCTCGGGCAGCGGGGACCGGCCCCACGTGGGGATGCCCGCAGGTGTGCGGAGGTGCGGGACGAGCTGCGGCCGGGCCGGGGGCTGGGGCTGGGGCTGCCCTCGGGGCCGGGGGGAGCGGGGCACAGCGCTCTCCGCACCAGGGGGATTACGGAGCGGCCCCCGCGCGGGGATTTGCTCGCTAAAGGGATTGCGCGCAGCGAGCGCTTCTGGCTGCGAACCCCCGCTCACCTCGAATGAAAATCAGAACTGAAAGCTCCGGGGATTCCTGGCGCCTCTTGGCGTGTGCCCCCCCCTCCCCATTCCCCAGCGGAATAAGAACAAAGGAAGGGATTGGGTATTTATTTTTTTTCCGCTTTGCGTTTGCTCTCCCTGCTCCTGCTCCCTGGAGTTTCTCGCTGAATTAGTGCGGCTCCAAAAGGTGCTTCCCAAGCCAGCAAACGACATTTGTGCCATGCTATTTTCACGTTAACATTCACAAACACTTTCCCGTTGATGCAATCCTAAACCCGCATCCAAGGCTGAAATGTTTCAGTAGACGCACATTTTATTAGAGAGAAGCAAGCAGCTTTACACAATGACTTCAATTACAATTCAATAAAACTATCGATACTAAGATCTTACTTTCTATATTCAAGCCATGAACTGATCCATTCTATTCAAGGTCCACAGAGAAATACACTAAATATGTATATAAATACTGTAGGATTAGAACCTGTAGGTATATGTACAACACTCCAGTCTTGTGGAGTTTCTGGTTTTCTAACAAAATTGAGTGTGACCATTTTGCCTTCCAGTTCGCATCACAGTGACATTTTTTCCTAAATCCTTATGTTACTACTCACAGCTCCATCAAACACTTCACCTATATTCATTGTGACTAGTGGCTTTCCCCTAATTTAAAGCATTACCTCTGTGTATGAAATATGCCCAAAGATATTAAAAGCATAAATAGAAAACCATAATTGTATTAAACAGTTTCTGTAAGTGGTGGCTTGTATTTTATCTCCGAGAACTGAGCACAGAATTGCCAACCTGTTTTGCCACTGTGCCAGTGAAGCAAAGGACAGCTTTGCTCACACAAGTAATTTCTAGAAGCAAAATTATGTAGAAGGTAAGTTCTTCTTTGAAAATAACAGCTCTTTGATTTAGAGTTATTTAATGGGATAACATATTAAACCTGCAAAATGTGGGATAACACCCTTTGGGACTAGCAAAATCCACGAAAAATACAGACACCACAGACACACACCTGTTTACCCCAACAAGGAGTGGCTGATCTACTACCAATGCGTATCAGGAATTACAACCAGAGAAGGGCTTGCACACTCGAAAACTATTCTGGTTTTCCTATTCTGTCAGCTCCTGTTGTGCAAAGCATCCTCCCTCCAAATATTGCCTCAGGAATAACCCATTTATTTCAGGAGAAAACATTCTCAGACATCTGTGATGGTAGGCACCACACAGAGCAGAATAAAGTGTACAGACGAGGAGTAACTTGCTGCCTCTCAGATTGTTGTATCCATTCTGCCATTCCTTCATCAGTAGCAGGGGATGCCTGGGAGGCCAAATTTAAGTTCTAGTTCAAGTTTCTAGCCTGTCTAAGTATCAAGTTGCAATGTTCACATACTGAATTTGAAGGCAGATGGGACTATGCTAAAGTGCAAAGAAGGACTTGCCCAAATTCACCTGGATGGAAACCTTACAGAAAACCCTATGAAAAAAATGTACATTATTTATTGATAGATCAGAAAAATGCATCTGCTTGTACAGCATTTGAGTAACTTGTAGTTAGTTTCTTTGCAGCTTTAAAAGGTGTGAGAATCTATTACAGTGTCTGTATGTGTGGGTACAAAAAAAGAGCAGAGAAAAGGGACAAGAGAAAGTGGGAGGATGATGTTAAAAGGGAAAGAACATCTACTTCAAGCAGGGAATTTTAAAGGACAATTTTTATGTGATAGCCTTCAGTTTTCCAGCTCAATGTAAAGACCCTGAACCCTCTCTAGAAAAGCAGCAGAAAGCTAAGGTACTGGAGAGGAAGGATGACATGCAGACTATGGAAGAACAGTGCTGAGATGTGCTACTAATGTTTTAACCAGGCACTCCCTGGAAAGAATTTATATGTCCACATACTTGTGATTTAGCCAGAAGTATTTCCTACCCTGAGCACAAGAAATCAGTCCTTTACACTCCAGCACATCCGCAACAAAACCTAGCATTCACTGCAGCTCCCACTGTGCCATTCCATTGCAGGTGTGGCTGCTGGGAGCTGTCCTTCCGTGTCCCACGGTGAGATGGAAGACCCATCCCATGGAGAGGTCCCACATGCTGAGAAATGAGCCATGGGGATGGGCTGCGTTCACCTACTCACCCCCAAACACACCCATGCACACACTACACCCTCTGGTACGGTGGCCAAGGACACCTTGGGGACATCAGCCTTCTCACAAATACTCCTTCTTGGGCCATCCCTGTCACTGATGGGGAGTTTCAGCATCACAAAAATAAAAAGGTGATGCTGAGAGGTGAAGAGAGGCACACCAAGCTCTTGAGGCTGCCCACAGCCCTCCTCCTCCTCAGTGTTGATGGGACTCCGTGTGTCTCCCTCGGCACATTTTGTGGGTACAGGGACCCCAGGGTGACACGACAGACTCCTTTTTTCCTTCTCCATGTGTTGACTAATTAATAGCGAGGTTGTGGCAGATGGTGAGGAAATTACCTGAAGCTGAGAGGAAACCGAAAGGGTTAAAGGCAAATCAGTGCCTCCACCACTTGGTTAATTCCTTGGCAGCCCGACCCCGGGTTGAAATGATTCAGGGCAGAGAGAGGCACTGCCACAGTCCCCTGGGGAGACCCCAGAGGAAAGGCTTGTATTTCCTGTCCAGAAGGATTAAGTACGAGGCCATTGACAAATCACAGTAAACATCTGGATGCGAGCACTCCATCTATCAAGCCCTAATCCACGAAGCTATTCATTAATGAATTCAGCACATTCACACTGTTCTATATATAGAGCTGTCTGATCTTTTTAAATGTTTGGTTTCTAGGTGGTTTACATCTGTATCAACAGATTTTTATTTTTGGATGAAGCAATCTACTGTATTCTGCTTTTGCCTGTTTAATTGTTTAGAGCAATTATTTTGCCTCTAAAAAAAAACCAAAAACAAAAACAAAAAAACCCAACACAGCCATATTTTCTGATAGTACATAAAAAATCCAATAGCTAAAACCCAACCATGTCCCTGCATTTTATATTGCTTTGCAATTTTAAGCCTAAGTTCCTCTGGAAACTTTCCATCACACAGGGATGGAAAAAACATTAAATAGTAATTGATTTTCTTTTCTGTATTTTGTTTTGATTAAAATGAGAATCCCTCTCATTTATCTTCAGAGAGAAAGTAAGCACTGAGTAAATGGTCTGGTTAATTCAAAAGTAATTTGATCAGAACATCCATAATTTACACTGACTGGAACAGCAGGAAAGATGCTGAGCACTACCAGATATCAAGCTTATTCATTTCAGCAGCCTACTTACACTGTGCTTTACATCTTGTTCATGTAAACTGCTCAATGAACATCTGATGACCCACATTTTACAAGGGGGGGACTCAGACACCACTGTGCCCTCAAAAGTCATCTGTAAAGATTGAATAACACTCAGCCTGCTCCCAGCAAACACGCTGTGGAGCTGAGTGCATTGTTTCCCATACAGCTGTGCCAGCCTCCTTCCAGAGCAATCTGCTGCCTTTGCCACTGATATTGGGAGAAACAGCACTTGGCCCAGAGGTTTTTCATAAATCCAGCTGCAACAGTGCATTTTCAATTCATCCTCAAAGTTTTGGACTCTACCAGACAGCATGAGCCTCCAAGCTTGCAATTTATAATTTCCCTCCCTTTAGACTTCCAGTGCTTTGCTGTGGGGTAATCTTTAATTCCAGGGACTTGATCTTAGAGGGGAAATCTCATTCAATGCCTTTATTCTCTGTTAAATTCCAGGAGCACATAGCTGTACTCTCAGGTTTGTTTTTTGTCACAACAGGGTGGCCCAGGTGGACAGTTCCAACTGGGATAACCCAGTTTTAAAACAGGAGAATGAACACAAACAAGTGAAATCTGAAGGAGCCACTCAGCTATACCACTGCAGTTTTTTCTTCACTGACCAGTGCAAATGCTCTCACAAGTAAATTTTGCTTGCATCAATGCTTCTGTAACAGCTGTGCTCCATGCCAGTGTCTGTTCCCGTATGGAAAGCGTGGTGTTTCTCAAAACTCAATCCCTCCTTATCAGTCAACTGAAAATACCTCATTTTCATGCTATGCCATCAAAGTCACACCAACAAAAAGCTCTTACCTCATTCAAGATCAGGCCACCCACTCAGGCTGTGAAGAAGAGGGACAGGACTAAATCAAAGGTTTCATGCCTAGAACAAATGGTGGCAGCAGTGTCTGATTTAGGTGATCAGTCACTACAAGCTGACAGGTGACAGATTTGTACTTTCATGTTTTGTTACCACCTACGTGGCCAGTGACACTCCAGAATCCATTGCTCTGTCACACACAGACACAAATTAAGCTGCATAGGCTGCCTTATAAAAAAAGCTAAATGGAGTGTTCACAAATTCATATATTTTAAGAGTGGAAAAACATTGAGTGATCTCATTCAGATTTTGTGCTCATTTCTAATTTTTAAGCAGTCATGAATCAAGGAAAATCAAAATACATGATGCTTATTCTGGTATAAAATTATGAGTGAACTTAGTTCCTACACTCTGAAAACATTAAGGGGAAGCTGAGGTTGAAACCTACTCATGTATAGGAAAAAGAGCATTATATTGCTTTGTGAGCACAGATAATCTAGCCAGCTGCAAGAAATACTCTACCACGAAACTAGAGGGCCAAATGGTTTAAGCAGGAGAGGGCCACCAATGAATCATTGAGTGGACAGGAGTAATGAAATAGCTTTACTTGCACTGAGTCTTCAGGCTCTGGAGAGCGCCCAGGGGAAACTCTCCACATGAATATGTTAGATACACAGCAGATCCCCTTTTCCTGTCTTTCCAAACAAAGGGAGGAATGAAGGATCCCCCCCCACCCCCGCCCCCCCCCAAAGAATTTGCTAGTTAAAATTCTGAAAGAAGTAGAACTCCAGTATGCAAAAGTGTCACTATTTATTTATTAATTAGCATGGAAAAATATTTGACAGGAAGAAAACTAACTAGCACAGATGCAGTGATTCTCATACTCCCCAGTGACAATCAGAAGAGAGATTGCTCAAATCAAAGGAAGGACATTTATGATGTGTCCTTGTGACAGTGTGAACAAGTCCTTTGTGGCTGTGTGTGAAGGGGAGGATGGTGAGGAATGGCAGAATATTGTTTTATCTTCCTCATGTGTGTGGAGGGGCTGAAGGGAGGGGTTGGGGTATGAACACAGAGCAGTGAGGAACAAGTTGAATTTATTTTTTGTAGCCACTCGACTCCAGGGCACACAGATCTTTTGAGGTACATCCACTGCTCGGTTCAGGCTAGCTCTAGTCCTCTGGACAATCCCAGTGGAGTTGGACTTCTTTAAATTTGAGGTGGATTTGGCTTGGCAATGGCAATGCACCATATCACTAATTCCAACCCCCTCCTTCAACACCTTTGTATTTCACAAAATACCACTGCTCTGTAATGCCTGTTTTAAGCAACTGAGCAGGATTCAATCAGTAATTACAACTTTGTAGTTTAATTAGGATTTTCAAAGCATTACTATATCAAAACTTTAACAGTATTTAACAGCAAAGATGAATATAAGTGCCAAATTCTAGTTGTAATTGATTTAGGAGCAAAAAAAGAAGCCAATGACTGATGTGTTAAAATCAATGGGGCTATGCAGCCTTGCACTACCCAATGAATTGATTTTATACATTTTGTATTAATTCTTATACAGTTAGGTAGTGGAGGTGGTTGCTTATGGTGGTGTTAAACTCTTTAGGTTAGACAAGAAGCAAAATTTTAAAATAACAGTATTAATAACAAATTCGAGAAAAGAAGTTATGTATAGGGAACAGCAATTCTTTCTAGTTCGATTATGGCATCTATAAGGAGTAATACCAAGTATCTTCATGCATTAAAATCCTCTGTTGGTATGAGAGCAACCAAAGGGAAATAAACATTCCAGAAAATGGTGACTCTTACTGCAGTAGTTTCTTATTCCGGTGAAAGTGCTAATAATGCCTTCTCTAGCTCCAGGGCAGTGAAGACACCTGTCCAGCCAGACATCTAATGTCCAATTTCCTTGCTGCTGATGCTGATATGAAGTTAAACAATCAGGAAGGAGCACCCCAGGCCTGGTAGGAGCTCCCTTAGCAGGACAGGGTGGGATGCAGTGTACAGCTGAGTGTGGATTCCTGGCTGCTGCTGCTACCTGGACATTGATTTCCAGGCTGGAGGCACATGACCCTGCCTGATCTACAGCACCAGGCTGAGATAGTTTTGTGGATGCAAAGAAACCCTCTACAGCCTAAGAAATGAGGCAGGGAGCTATAGCTGGCTGCTAGATCTTGGACACTGAGTTAAAGATGGAAGGGAAAGAGACCTTTTCTTGCAAATGTCCCAAGGCCTGCTATGCTGGTGACTACTTGGATTAGCTTGGCCTCAGCTTAAGTGTGCTCCTCAATTCCTTAATCCCTGAGTTTACATCATTCCTTTCTTCTCCCTAACGTGGGATATTTGAAGGCAAGACATGAGCCTCACACATGCTCCCCAGACACATTTTCTTCCTGAAAGCACATCACAAGCAGCAGAGAACACACATGCTCATCAGACTGTGCTCTCTGTGCCCTTTGATTCCCTTTAGGCCAGCTTTTCCTGCTTTCCCCTAATGTAGGTCCCATAGTAGAAGTGTAGGAAGAGAGCCAGGAGGCTGAGGCTGTAGAGGAAGACTGCAGTGTTGAAGCCATCAGGGAACGGGCACTCTGTGAAGAGGTTGTAGGAAGAATGAGCAGCAACGGCCACAAACTGGCACTGGAAGAGGTGGAAAAAAGAAGCAGCCAGATTAGGGACACCTCAGCTTGGCCATTGAGACCTTCACAGCTATCACAACATCCTAGCAGTGTCCTCAACCCAGAAGATCATTGGCTTGCCTCTCCTGGCATCCCTGGGAACCTGCCTTTCAAGCCCAGCAGTGTTTCCCCACCAGGAAAGATGCCCATCCAAGCTGGAGGTTTAACCAACCCAGCCTCTCCTGCCCTTGGCCCATTTCTCTGCCAGAGTGCAGTAACTGAGATGTTGGAATATGGAAACTAGAGGTGGGAGATTCCTCTTCCCCAGTGGTAATCAGGTTATTATACCCATAATTATTTTGATTTGTATTTTAGCTTGCAGAGAGGAACTACAGATACTACCCTTATTCATTTAAACATTAAACAATTTTTTTTTTGTATTTTATTAAGTCACCTGTCTCAATACCCTGAAGCAATGAATTCTACCTACCAAAAAGCTATTAAATATTTTTTTCCTGTGCTATAATTTGCATTACAAGTACCTTTTTATTTCATGCAATGCTTTTTTGTTCTGCTTTGCCATGCAGGCTAAGTTAGAATTCTGGAGCAGCCTTCACTGCACCACTATTTTACACATATCCTCTTCTTCCCTTGTAACTGCATACTTTTGGTTTGCAAAGCCTCTCTTTGAGTAGAAAAAACCCTTCTACAACCATTGTCCTTGTCTGGACCATTGCATTTATGCTGTATCTTTGAAAAAACACGGGGTTTTCTGGATTTGTAACTTTGTCAGAGATGAAGGAAAGAAAATCCAAAGGGATTTTCTAGAGAAAGAGTAAAATTCACATATTTCTCTTTAACTTGCCTGTTTGCCTGCTGTTAGAGACACCCTTCCTTTCTGAAAGGAACTGAATCAAAGCTCCCCAATCTGCTGCCCTATTGAGAATCCAAAGTTTTCCTAAATCACTGCCCCCACCTCTCCACATCAAGCTCTGTTTTCAGTGCTCCGTATACAACATAAACAGGAGGAATCCAATCGTTAATTTTTCTCTCCCCTTCCCATTACAAAGCTGTGGATAATTAGTTTGATGTGGTCACTGAAGGCCTCCAACAGTCTTGTGAAAGCAGCATTTGGAGCAGGTCACCCATGGCTTCACCTCTCAGAGTGTCACAGGAGGGCACCTGGGGACATGCTGCTCTCCATGGGCAGCAAACAGAGATTGAGCCAGTGAGGTGACAGACAGCAGGGGCCACCATACCTGACCCAGGGGAGGGCAGGGAAGGACACCTGGAGATCATTACCAGCTGCAGGATGGTCAGGTAACGCTTCCACCACAGGTGCCGGCGCATCCACGGTCCCAGGCTGGCCAGGGCGTAGTAGCCATACATGAAGATGTGGACAAAGGAGTTCAGCATCCCAATGAAGAAGGCTAAGGAGTGAAGAAGTGAGGGTAAACAAGGCACACGACCCATTTCAAGCCCATGAAGGACTCACAGCCACTGTGGTGATGCTTCCAAAACACATCACACCCACCCCCGTGCATGAACATTCCACCCAGGCTCTGCCCTGGAAGCACGCTTCTCCCTTCCTTCAGCAGCCAGAATCATTGGATGGGTTGGGTGGAAGGGACTTTAAAGGCCATTAGCTCCAACCCCCAGGGTACATCTCCCACCTGAGTTGCCCAGAGCCCCATCCAATCTGGCCTTGAACACTGCCAGGGTGGGGGCATCCACAATATATCCATCCCATATCAAGTGTTCAGGGACAGAGAAGGCTCCAAAGGGAGAGGAGAGACTTTGATCATCTGACCTAAGCATATCACACCATTCTGGTGTCAAGGCCATGTAGCCAAAATGGCTTCCCAAAAAAGAATGCCCCAGCATCTTGTAAGGCCATCTAAAGTGGCTTAGTACCCAGATGCTTCTCTTCCAGTTGAACAAAAAGGGGCAGGGTTCTGGATACAGCCCAGAAATGGGCACAGCCAGAGCAGGAGACAGAGCCAGAACCTGGGCTGCTGCCCCAGGGCCTCTGAATGGGGAGTGAGGGAGGAGATGTACATAGACCTTCTGTAGGATGTTATTCTTCCTGTTTGGACTCACTCTGACGGCACACTCTCATTCTAGGTGAGGCAGTGAACATGGCAACTTAAATAGCCCCAAGATCTGAGCAGATGGGATCATCTGAAATGCACGTGCTTTTCTCACCTTCGGAAGTAGGTGAGCTTCCTACCTGCCAGTCAGCCCATCTGCACGGTTAATGCTGCCTCCACAGCCCCAAAAAGCCATGAGAAACACAAGGTTTTCTTGCAGCAGCATTTCTTACAAGCATACCTTGTCCTCCAGGCACGTATTTGACCCCTGACCACCAGTTGAAGAGCATAGAACCATGATGGTACACGTGCAGGAAAGTCACCTGCTCTTGTTTCTTGCGCAGAATTAAGAAAACCTGAAAGAGGCCAGGCAAAAGAAAACCTTGAGTTGATGTGTTTAGACAAAAATTTCACTTTATATATATATATCTATAATTTTATAAAAAGCCATAAAAATAGCTAATGATGAG
Source organism: Rhabdornis inornatus (assembly GCA_013397075.1). NCBI lineage: Eukaryota > Metazoa > Chordata > Aves > Passeriformes > Rhabdornithidae > Rhabdornis > Rhabdornis inornatus. The sequence goes on from VWZS01005960.1 coordinate 583,999, forward strand.
TCTGAATCTCCCAAACCCATTTGCTCTGCTGTTGACAAAAACTGGTGACATGCAGTAGAACTTATAGGTGGAAGTGGAAGACAGAATTTCTTCCGCAAAGCCCGAAATATTTTTATGTCTGGACTCAGGGCCCAAAGTCCAAAGAGGACACATCTGAGATGCTGACTGAGCTTCCATACAATTCACAGCTGCTTGGGTCTGCTCCTTTTCAGGACATAGGTTGTATATTTACTGCTACCAGACAATAACCCACAGAAAAACCACTGTGTTGAATGGCCAAACCCTCCTGGAATTTGCATTAGTAAAGAGAATGGTTTTGCCAGATGAATGCATGTCAGGTCAGTGCATTTTACCATGCACATGCACACACACACCAAAAAGTGAATCTGCTTTTCAGGCACTCAGGACTGGCAAAAAGTTGTTGGTTTTTTTTTTTGTTTTTTTTTTGCTTTTGGTGCTTTTGTTGCTGATGCAAACAGAGAGGGGATTGGACAACCCCCTAGCAATAGGCCTAGGGAAGATCCATATATTTATTCACATTTCAGTGGGTTATCAATTTACATCCCAAAGAGCTGTGAAGTTTTGGGCTAGGGCACAGCTTTCTTCTGCTGGCCTTGTGCAGTCAATTAGTTCATTTACAGTGCAGAAGCAGACCTGAAGCTAAGCTATAAAGAGGTGGACTTTCAATTGCCCCAGGACACAAACCTTTAGCACACAGCTCCCAGATAATCCATGGCAGCAGAGATGCCAGGACTTGTCCACTTGCAGCTCCTTTTCTGCTCCACTGTTAATCAGCCAGCCAGGCAATAGCAGAACCTGTGTGGCACCAGCAGCTCAAATTTTGGGGGTCCACCTGGCAGCAGCCAGGGTTAAAGCCTCTCCCCTAGCACTGTGCCCAGCCTCAGGAAGGGCTCTGGGGAGGGAGTGTGTGCAGCCAAGAGATGGAGACAGGCAGCGAATCAATACAGGATCAAGCCAGGACATCAGTTCTGGCACGCTGCCCCTTTCTGACAAGGAAGTATCTGTTTCCCGCTGAGGAGCTGAGCCCTCCTTACCGTATCCAGCAGCTCGATGACTTTGGAGAAGAAGAACCACCAACACACTCTTGCCATCTGCTGGGCAGCACAAGACACGGCGGTTAGAGCTTTACCCAAAATCAACACATTTTCAACCATATCCCTGCCCACCTGGGGTCTGCAGCAAGGGGGAAAATTAAGTTTTGTTTTTGTTTTGTTTTGCTCTGTTTTTTGTTTTTTTTCGGTTTTGTTTTTTTTTTTAATTTTTTTTTTGTCCAGATGGCAAGACTCTGGAAAACTGAAAAGTTAATATGATGCTGGCATCTGTTCAAAGCAAGGCACTGTAACTCCAAATTCAAAGAGAAAAGACTCATGCAGCATTTTTGGAACGCTGATGCTGGACCCCCTGTGATGACCAAGTTTTAGCCAAAGCTCTCTGCTAAAAGAAGTGTTGAGTAAGATTTCTATCATGCAAGGCAGAGGATATAAAAATTGGTTTTCTTGTTGGAAGAGATCACCCAGAATCCTTATAATCCATGCAAAGAATCACATCTATTTCAGAGGTAATTTGCAATATTGATACTTTAGCTGGCAAGATCACCCTCTCTGCAGTGATCAAAGAGCAAATGTAGATGGCTGGGTTGACTGAGATGATTAATTTTGGAGAACTAAAGCAAAGTGCACCAACTGTTGAAGCAGACAATTTAATGGGATAGATTTACAGGTGACAACAAACTGGAGTCAAAGCCTTCTTAGCCATGCAAATTGCTATTTATGTGCAAAAGAATCTGCATAGCCAGGGGAGGGCAGGGCCTAAGGCAAGCCTTCTCCAGAACTGTACCCTCATTCCCAGCTCACTCCGGCTGTAATCCACTGGCTGGCACAGGTAGCTGTAGTTGGCCAAGACTGAAGTGACCAGAAACTGAAACAAACAAAAAGCAAATAGAAATAAATTTTCTGTTTAATACCATTTGTCACAAAAAAGATGGGCATATTAATGCTAAAGTACTAGGGTTTTAGTCTTACAGTTACTGACAGAAAATCCATGAACAAATAGTAAAAACCTAAAACAAAATACTTCATATCCTGGTTGGAATATTAAAAAAAGCAAATTTGGCCTAGGAAGATTTGTAACTCTTTGTGTAATCATTGGAGGGCTCAAAACTAATTCAGTAAGAATAGTGAATTCTAGGCTTCTGAGTCTCTCTGTGAGACTCTGTTCTTTGCAAAGATCACAGGCTGTCCTGTTTTGGTTGGTTACATTTGCCTGTTCATTGGAAAGCCAGAAACTGGACCAAATAACCAGTAAAACTGAACAATCAAGCACAGAAAAGCAATTTTCACACCTGTCCTCAGATGGAGCAGCATTTGTTCAAAAAAAGCAAAAGCACTTTGGGTTAATACAACACTTGTGATACAAATTAAAATGTCGTATTTGTTGGCATCAGGATGTTTTTGAAACCTATTTGGCCATGTTCCCTTGAAGAGTTTTCAGTGGCCTGTTGTAATTCATTATCCTAGATGTATTGAAAATGGTAAGTCCCTCACCCCTGTAATGTCCTGTGGTTTGACCCTTCTCCCCTCTGGTCTGCCTAGCTGGCTGAGATCCAATTTCCCCCCGCCCCCTTTCAGACCCTAGAAAATACCTATGTGCCCTGGCCTCGCTCTCTTTCTGCTCCTGGGAGCCCACAAGAAATAAACCTCAAATTCTCCTCAGGGGGGAAAAGAGCCTCTTTTGTTATCTTTTATTCTGTCCATGTGGGGGAAACAGGCTTCTTCCTAGTATCTGAGCTAGTCTGGGGCTAGGGGGAAGCCTCATAACCTCTGCAGTGGCCTACATAAACTAGGGGGGACAGGCTTGTGGAAAAGCTTATGCATTCAGAACAAGCAGAAAAAAGTGTTCTTTACACTCTCTGCAGCAGGAAGACACAGGGTGCTTGGCACACCTGGAGAGAACTGCCAACTTTGGAAAATCATAGAATGTTAAGAAGTTGGAAGGGAGCTTAAAGATCATCTAGTCCCAGTCCCCTGCCTTGGGCTGGGACACCTTCCACTAGACCAGTGGCTCTCATCCTCAGAGATGGATCCATCACCAGCCAGACTTGAGGTGAAATGAGGCCATTCCACATCCTCCACACACTCTGTGCCTAATGGCGAGATCTGAACTTGCAATCCATTCATTCAGGATGAATGAAATCCCATGTTAATTTCATGAACGGCAGGAGGACTGAGAAATGGGAGGAAATCAAGTACAGCAGGACAATACTGCTCCTCTTGTGGCAAAACATGGACATGTCCAAGCCAGCTCCCACTCCCTTCAGCAGAGCCCATCAGCAAAAGCTGTTCAAACCCTGGAATCTGGAGGCTCTGGAATTCAAACCCTCCCCAGCTGCTTAGCTAGGAGCCAATCCTGCCTGCTTGTCACTGTAAGGCTAGGGAGCGGTGAAAAAATACAGCAACACGGGTTTTATCTAGAAAGTAGAAGAAGTGATTTATTGCAGGAGTAGGCACATTTTTATAGACTGGTTCACTGAACCAAGGATAGAATAAGCTCATTGGTCTAAGGAAGGCAACACCTCTCGTAAACATGCTCCTACCAAAACATCACGTTCCTCATGCACTCCTCCTGTCCACAACACCAGGTGCTAAACTTTGTTATTAATTCTTTCCTTTCTGTTTTCCTTTGAGTGGCTTGGGAAAACTCAAACTGCTGTTTTCCCTGGCTCTCACCAGCATCCACACCTGCTCACCTCGTAGAACATGTAGCTGGACAATGCCACCATGGCCAGGTTGTAGGTGAGCAGCGGAGCCCGCAGCTGCAGCCGCCGCCGCCGCCGCATGCAGGACGGCCCCAGTGCCACTACCAGGAGGTAGGAGGTGAAGATCAGGGTGACAGGAACTGGGGAGTAGACCAGTGGCCACGGGTCTGTCCTTGGATCTGGAAACAAAACACACAGCCACAGCTGGCACCTCCACACAGCGCAGGGCGGATATATTTAATTGCATTTAATTACTTCCCGTCAGCGCACTCGCTGGCAGAAAGAATTTTGGGGTCTCTGTGCCTTTGCAAAGCTGCGCCTCAGTCCTTCTGCTCTGACTCTGCCAAAAAGGCTTTTGCACAAAGGTTTTAGCCCAGGTTTTGGGTATGGACTGCAGTACTGGAAGGCAGATCTTTCCTGGGATGAGCTGGAGCCCTCCCTGGGTGAAAGGAGCGATCACAGACATTGCAGGGAGGCACAGGAGCAGCCAAAGCAACAGTGGCTCTTCAGGAGTGTAAATCTTTACAGCTAAATAATAAAAGTGTTTCAATCACTGATGTTATTTCCTTACAATCCTTAGGACATCTGAAATTCTCCACTCCTTCATTTTTATATCTGCTGTCTTAAGAAGCATGAATTCACCGGGAAATGCCAAAACACTTATCCCTGCTGAAACAGCTCTTCGGTCCTACAGCAAAGGGAAACTCAACATATTTTCTGTCATGCCACCTCCTCCTAATCCTGCTATCACCCAGGATATGTTATATCAGCAAAAATATCCCAAGTGCCATTCATGCTTTCCTTTCCTGTTCCCAGTGTGATCAGTGCTCTGTCAAACTTCTTCATTTTTTTATAATGCTGTATCAATCTGGACAGCTCTCTTAGTCCCTCACCCTTCTAAACCTCCCAGTTCTTTATGATGGCTGTTATGGGCTGTGTCGGGAGCTCTTTGATATTCCATTTCTGGATTTAGCCTGGTTTGTCAGAAGTCCTGAATTCCAGTTTACACTCTCTTATGAAATTCAAGTCCTGGAACATTTACTGAGCATTATGCCCCATGTCCCCCTCCTGCCAAAGCCATCATGAAACCCTGCTGTTTTATCTTCATGGCATTTTGTGGCTTTTCTTTACATCCAGAGATACAACAGAGCCCTTTGGGACCAAGCTGAGACTCTAACTACTGAAGATCTGATGTCTCCTCACTGCAAGGTGTCAAATCTCAAGCATTGATGAGTGGTTACTGCCAATATTTCATTTGATAACAGGTTTTACTGGCATCACAAAGAGTTTAAACCCCAAAGTAAAACTCTTTAGTCAACATGACACATCAATATCCATTAAAAAAAACAATTCCTTTAGTATTCCAGGCAATCCCAAGCATTTATTGCTTGTAGTCCTGTCAGAGCTCAATGGAAGACCCCCATCCTTTATTCCTTGCTGTGATTCAGTGGGAGGGGAATGTGATTCAATGTTTCCTGGGATGTTTCAAGACTTGAGGGAAGTTTGTGATCATGGAGAAGGAAAAGTGGAAATCTGCCTAGTGAAGAAAATGTGGGCTAGTATAAGGATTACATTCCTTCTAGGTTTGGTTTTCATGATCCTGCTATTCATGCAGAAATTCCCACTTTAGACAGCATCTCTACCTACCTCCACTTTCAAGAATCCAGTTGTAGAATTCCTCAGTTTTCTGCCAAGTTGAAGCCATCCCAAGTTCTGGAAAGAAATTAATCTGACTGAGTCTAGAATGAGGAGGCTCTTTAGACAAAGGCTCAGGACTACAGCTAATGAAAGGACAATAGTTTGCTTTCTAAAAACTTAACTTTTGGACCAGCATTAAAGTCTCCTTTGAAAAAGGAAGAAAGAGAACCTCCCACACCCCTTGCAATGATTAGCTACTTAACTTCCAGATTTTATTTATTTATAAATTTAAATAACTAATTTTTTAATATCCAGGTGGAGGTTGCACCTCTAAAAAATGCTCTGAGCAGCTGCATATGATCTGCCAGAGCCAGGAGGGAATTGCCAGTACCACTGGAAAATCAGTCACATGGCATTTTTTCCTAAAGCAGTGTGGGCACAACATTCATGTGAGGACTCACACCAGGTGCCATAACTGCATCCTTCTGCAGGTATTAGTGGATATTCTCAGTGCTGGAAGGCAGCTAGGGATTCATTCAGCACTCCTGCAGCTCCAGAGGTGTTAACAGAGCTGGTTATTTGGTTTTCTGAGACCCCAGTTTATACATTATTTTTTTTTTATCTGTATAGAATCTGTAATATAGTATATAAAGTAGAATACTCGTACATATTATGATGATCCTCCTCTTCCCTTCTTTCCTTTAGCAGGGAGATGTTTTCAATGGCACTTGGAAGTTCTCCTAGAAAAAACTTTTCTGCAGTTAGTTTCAATAGCTACCTTATCTAGTTCTCTCCATTAACAAACACACAGGACCAGCTTCCTCCCAGTTTCATCTCCTGCTGGCATTGAGAAAAGCACATTTTCTCCTTTGACTCCTCCTCACAGACTGTGACATCCATGCCCAACATCGTGTCGGTGACAGACACCCCCAAGTTTCTCTCCTGCAATCAATCCTTGCAGTCAAGCCCATTTTTGGGGTGTTCCTCTGACACAAACCCGGGACTCCTGCGAGGTGTCACACCCATCCTGACACAGAGCCACATGCCCTTGTAATCCGGGCGGACTCTGCCAGCACCCAGATTAGTCGGTGATTATCAGCTGGCTCAGAGTCAATCCAGCAGGGATTCCACACGGTTACATGCCCCCCAAACAATCCACAGGCATCCCAGCTCACTCCGCTTCCCTTCCTTCCCTGCCCAGACCGTGGGGAAGAGGCAGGAGGAGGAGCAGACTCACCGCAGCAGCGCAGCTGGCTCCGAGCATCCCTTTCTCCTCCAGGTGTGTCCCCAGCCGGGGCGGCGCAGGTAGAGCCGGCAAGACAAGCAGCTGCAGCTTTCCTCTCCACACGGGAGGTGAGTACATCATCTGCAAGGTCTCCCGCAGCCGTGGTGGATCTCCATGCCTTCTTCTTCAGCCTCCCAAACTGCGGCGGCCACCAAAAACCCCGCGGCGAGCTGCCGGCACCGTAGGGTTGTGGCGCAACTTGGCCGGAGCAAGAGGTTACATCACATTCTCCTGCCCCGCCCTCTCCTGCCTCTCCCCACGCTGTTATCAGATTAGGGGGCTGGAAAGGAGAAGCAAACGAATGCAGAAGAGGACTGGGATTCCGCAGGAGTGAACCTCTGACCTTTAGTGCCACGCTCGGAGCCCGGCCGAGTGGGAACAGGGCCAACATTTCTTCTGCAGGTTTCTTCAGGACATGCCAGGACAGCTTTGGAGATGGTAAAAGACGAGGGATCACGGCTGGAAACCAGTCTGTTTGGAGCACTCCTTCACACCAGCACAAGGGGATGTCAGCAAGGGTTTTTGTGCTCAAAATAGGTCCAGACCACCAAATGAGGGGGCAGAGAGCAGTGGGAACACTCACTCACTCACTCACTCACTCACTCACTCACTCACTCACTCACTCACTCACTCACTCACTCACTCACTCACTCCAGGGAAAACTCAGCTGGAGTCACCCCTCACATCCAGACTGTGCCCCTGGGGGAGTCACGTTTACCTTTCTTAATGAGACAGGAAAATATGTGGAGGGGTGTGACAGTGATACCAAGCGATCTCCAGCAACTGCATCAAGGGAAAATGCAGAGAGCTGCAGTGATCCAGTCCCATGTGGGGGTACCAATGCAGAACCAGGAGCCTGGACCCCCACCCTCCAAGAAACAGCCCAAAGCCAAGTGATGGGGTTCAGCTTGGGCACCTGGGGTGTGGATAAATCCCCTTCTTTTCCCAGTGGGCACAGATTATTAGCAAACTCCAAATAAAATAGAGGGTTGCACCATTTCTCATGCCGTTGCATTGTGTGCACCAGACCTGTGACAAACCTTTCTGAAGGGCAAAGCACCAAAGATTAGCTGTTCAAAGCAGCTTTAGGAATTAGGCATATCATGTGCTGGGAGTTTTTAATTGAAACACATCACATGCTGATGCTGCTGGACAGCTGCTGCCTGTCTGTGATTTATGGAAACCATGAAAGAATTTAAACAAATATTTTTGGGAAAGGTGATTTAGGATGAAGGTTTTGAATTTGGGGGGCAAGGGGGTTAGAAGGGCAATCCAGTTTAGAAGAGGGTTTGATCGACCTTTGGTATCATATTGGGTTTTTTGCTGACCCAGGGTCAGGCAGACAATTATAGTGAACTTTACATACTTTTTTTTTTTGCAAAGCTTCCTATAAAGACCTTTCATTTTTTTTTTTCTAATTGCTCATGAACCAGCAGGCTTCATTTCTATATTTTTGGTGCCCCAGTCCTAAAAAATGTTCAGTGATTTATCTGTGTGAATCAATAGAAGTGATAAATCAGACCAGTCCTTTCTATCTCTCACATGTGGGTGGGACTATATTTTATTATATCTATCTGGTAATTTAAGTAATATTTGTTGAGCTATTTATGTATAAGATTCAGAATTACAGAACAAAACTTTTCCATTAAGTTTTTTACCTTGGTGAAAAAAAAATCACCTGCAATGAATTTTCACGTATTTCATTTGGGGCAAACGATTTCATTGTTCACATAAACTGGATTTTTTTTTTAATGCCATGAAACATATTTTATTTTTTTAAAACCTTCCCTGTTCCTGAAGTATTCCCAGTGGTGCTGTTGCAGATGTTCACTAGCATGGCTGGCAGATGGAGAGATGTCATCAGTAATGTGGCACTTTTACACTCCAGGAGTGGGTGTCCTTTGATGAATTTCAGTTCAACTGAGAGGGCAGCTCTGCAGGGACCACACACAAAAGCCTCAGAGCTTTCACCAGCAAGAACTCAGTAGAAAAATAACCCGCCAACATTGCTCCTTCACTGAAATAGTATTAGGGGAGCTCTGAATGCCAAGGTGAATTGGGTTCTTCATTCAATGACTTGGCAAGAAAAAAGGGGATTACAGGGATATGAATGACAGGCACAGTAATAAGGAACTCAGTTATGTGGAGCATGTGACAGCTCAGACAACTCCATCAGAGATGAAAAAATATTTTAACTAATGAAAAACCTGGCTATCTCTAGCAGAGTTTAGAGGTGGTTGCCACAAAATCATTATCAACAGCAAACACCAGCAGTAAAACAATCCTGAGGGCTTCTAGAGCAAGCAGCTTTTGCTCTTTGGTCCTATGATTGCTGTTGCTTTCAACCAGAACTGTACTAAAAGCACAAATTACCAAAGGAGATCTGTTTTAATGCTTGAGAAAGACAAGGAGCAGGAGGCCACCCACATCTGGACACACAGGCTATGTCACTGTGCTGCTCTGAACCCCACAGCAGAGACCTGGCAGATTACAGAATCACAGAATGGTTTGGGCTGGAAGGGACCTTAAAGATCCCCTCATTCCAGCCCCACTGCCAGGGGCAGGGCCCTTCCACTATCCCAGGTTGCTCAGAGCCCCATCCAGCCTGGCCTTGGACACTTCCAAGGATGGGGCAGCCACAGCTTTTCTGGACAACCTGTGCCAGGCCCTCACCACCCTCACAGGGAACAATTTCTTCCCAATATCCAACCTAACCCTGCTCTGTGTCAGTGTGAAGCCATTGCCCCTTGTCCTGTCACTCCAGGACCTTGTCAAGAGTCTCTCTCCATCCTTGCTGTGGCTCCCTTCAGGCACTGGAAGGCCACAATGAGGTCACCCCAAAACCTTCTATTCCCCAGGGAGAAAAAAAAGATCTTTAAGGTCCCTTCCAACCCAAACCATTCTGTGATTCTCCATTCCCTTCTTCAGCAGAATACACCTTCAAGTGATATCACCAACCTGCTCAAATCAACAAAATACCAAATAATAGCAGGAATTTCAAGTTGGGTCAAAGAGTATCTAACCTCTTAAGGCACCACAACCTTAGCTACCAGCACACTCTTAAAGATTTGATGTGGCCAGATACCTTCTCAAACTTGCACACACCTGGCTCTTGGAACTCCTGAATGGCAACAAATTCACTTTCTGTGCAATTCAAGTTGATCAAGCTGTGCAAGTGTTTGGTGCATGCAGATGTTCAGATATAGTGTTTTATATGCAAATAACAAAAATTACTGGTAACTTACGTATGGAACTGACTTCAAAGAGAGGTAAATATCAGAGCTGAGGATGCCACAGAACAGGAAGGAAGGTGACAAACCCACAAATCTCTTACTCAGCTCATATCTACATCTGCACTCTTGCTAAACAAGCTGCTTATGGAATAACACATTTATGAGCCAGTAGAAGTTCAAGGATTGTATTGTCAGCACTTCCAGCAGATGAAGCACTACCTTGCTCCTTGGCAAGAGTGTGCCCCAGAGCAAGCTCTGAACTCCTGAAATGGTATCTTTGTGAATATATTGCCAAGGGAGGTTTGTGTCATCCCCCCTAATTCATGCTTTTTAACAACCACCTCAGCTCTCAATTGCTCTCAACAGAAATAAATGACAGCTGGTTTTATGAGTACTCTCTCAACAATGGGGAACACAATAATAGATGTCTTTACAGCAATGGAATTTCCCAAAGAATAATAATTGAATGGCTGAGTTAGTTTTGCTAATATGCAATTACCAGCTTATATATGTTTCTAGGAATTATGGTGGTTTCAGGTGACAATCAGCTATCACTAAAACACTCTGAAAACCTCACCAAACTTTCCAGTACATCTGGGTCTAGTCCACAAAGCTCTTGTGCATGAAAAAATCCAAACTCACATTGATTTAGAGCAAAAAGAAGCCCTTAAGAGGCACAGTGAAGCAGTTGAAGATGCTTCTGGCACAGGGATTCTGTTTCTTGATTGCCTCCCTTATGCACCATGCAACCAATTGCACAGACCTTGAAAGGTTTGGAAGAAATTACAGGAAGGGATTTTTGGCAGAGGTACTGAGCAGCCTGTCTCTGTGCATGGGACTGGGAGATTGCACCAACTCTTGTGTAAATGACAGTCTTCAACCCCAGTATTTCAATTTTACCAGCATAGATTTTTCAGTTTAATTAATACATGGGGGTCTCAGAAAAGCCATGCAGCCTCTCCTTCCCAGAGCTGTAAAGGAGAAGGAAACCTTGTCTGTCCCACAGGAGTGTGGTGAAGGTGACCTGCAGTGAGTGGAGAGCCAAATCTGCCATGTTCCACCCATCTGGGTGCAAACTAGGGTACTTCTGGCTCTGGGGCTGCTGTCTTTGTGACCTTAGGCCAGTAATTTAAAGTGTGACCCATCTAGCAAAAGCCCTAAATTTAGGTGTCTACACCTAATGAACTTCTGCAAGGCTTAAGGGCGTTCTAAGGGCTGATCCAGCTGTCCACACAGAGGAATGTGCTGACATTCAGGGTGCCCCAAGGTATGTCACCTGAGCTCCCACTGTTCTGGCAGGCAAAGGATTCCTGCAAGTTCTGTGCCATATCTGTGAGATCCACGTGGATATCAGAGCTATCTTAAGGCATCTCCAGTGGCCCTGGGCACCTACCTATGTACAGGCATCTGAACTGAGTCCTCTTTGCTTCTAGACCCACTTTTTGTCAGTCTTGCCTACTTACTTGATCAGTTCTTTGAGACAAGAACCTTCTCTTGTGATGTGCTTTTGCGAACAAGCATCAGTCTTGGCTGTGGGAGCCTGAAACAGCCCTGTCTCCAAAAATGCATTCCCAAGTAACTCCTATGCCTAGAGAACTCACAAGCCTTTGACTTTCATCTCAAAATCTGCTGTCTTTAAAGCATGTCTTGAATCAGTGTTACTTCAAAGTTGCACTGTAACTGGCAAGGAGAAGGGACTTAATGCTAATCCCAAGCATTATCCAAAAACCTCCCAGAATGAGTTTAAAATTATGTATTGATCAATTGGGTAATAACAACCTCTTACAAAAAAACCCCAAAAACAAACAAACCAAAAACCAAACCATAGGAATCATGGTAGCAAAAAGGTTTTAATGCCAAGATCTTGGCATAAAAGGAGTGAGAAGCCAAAAGAAAGAGAAGGTGACGAGCCTTCATTTATACATCCAAGGGATGTCAGGAATATTGTTCTAGTCCTAGAGCTCTACAAAGAACACAGAACAAACCTGATTGTCCAAGGGCTCCAATAGAAGCAGCCTGTGGGTCTCCAAACCCAGACCTCATGGCATTTCCAACATGCTGGAGCCATGGGTAGAGCACAGATTTAATTCCTGCTATAATTAGTGCAGTACCCATGTAATGAGAGTGCAGTGCTGATGAGTGCTGTCTCTTGTTTCCCATCAGAAATCAAGGGAATACAGAATCTCCATATACCTGTCTCTCGGTAATATTTGAATGTTTCAGTGCTTCTGAGAACTTTCCTCTTCCATTTCACTCCCACACAAAGCCACCAACAGCACTGAGCTGAGAAATTAACTCTGACCAGCTGTTCCTATCAAAGGGAGAGCACATAATAGAACTTGCCACTGAACATCCACTGCCATTGGAGAAGAGATTATTTTTCCTTTTTTTTTTGTTTTTCTCCTCTAGTTTCTGATATTCCTCTGCTATGTGCACTCAGCTGATCAAACATGCCAGTCATACCAGATGCTACTTCAGAAGCTGAAGAGAGACATTAAATGGTGCACAAATGTTGTACAGGCCACCTGCAAATATCTGGGGTTCACACTATAGGGAAGAGGATGCTCTTGTAATTGAAATGCTGCTGTTGAAAGAAAACGGTGTGCCTTCTGTTCTTAAAATCAGATGCTCTGAATTACCACACCAATATCTGTCAGCTTCATGGGGATATTCTGGAAGTCTAAGCCAACTCTTCCTTTTTTTTTTGTGTGTGTGTGTGTGTTTTTGTTTTTGTTTGCCTAGCAGATACCCATATCATTCTCCCTCTGTAAAGATATGTCCACCAAGTTAAACTTACCTGGATTCCTCTGTGATGGTACCGTGCTTTCATCCCTTTCTGTCCCTGCCCTACACCTGGAGAAACCTCCCCACAGAAATTAGTATGGCTCCTTTCCAGCATCAAACCTTTCACCCTGATTATGCCTGCAAATCACTGACATGTGGTGGTCAACCAGCCCATGATGTATCCCCAGCTCTTTCCACTTCACCTTTTATTCCCATTTTGCCTGCTCCTGCCATTCTCCTGCCTGTGCCTGCAAAGCAGTGGATCGTGTCTAACATGCAGATTGCAGGCTCTGCAGAGTCTGATTCCCTGTGCAGTGACTACCAAAGTATTTATGGCAGCAATAAAAATTGAGGATGCAAAATCCTCTTTCCTCCTCTAATGATCTGGTACATCTGCTCCCAGTGATCTGGAAGCCAAATAGAGCAGATATTTATAGGAGCCAGAAAATGAGCAGTTCGACTTTCCAACTTCCAGTGGTGGATTTTGGAGCCAATAGGCAGCACAGAGTGTTCTGATCTCTGTCCTCTAAAGCAATTACTGTGTGGAGAACAGCAGACACCTTCCTGAAATTGCCTTATATTTACAATAGCAAAAAAGACTCAGTTTTTCCATGGTCCATCCTGAATCTCTATCTATGTGTGAAATAGAAGATTTCACCTTGAGTTAAAGTAACTCATGACAAAAAACAGTGACATGAAGTCTTTACTGAGGCAACAAACTCCTCCACACATCAAAAAATGGCAACATCTCAACTGGGCAGGACTTTGTTTGGATTTTATATATTGCTCTCAAAGTGATGAACACTTTGTTCAAGTCCTCAAGGCCAGGTTTTGCTCAGGGGCTCTCAGCAACCTGGTCTAGTGGAAGCTGTCCCTGCCCAAGGCAGGGGGTGGCACTGGATGATCTTTAAGGTCCCTTCCAACTCAAACCATTTTGAGATTCTCTGAAAACAGCATGGATGATTCACTGGAGAAAAACTGCCATTCTCCCTCCATTTATTGCAGAAAAAGAATGTGGTTGGGACTCCTCCAGTTCAGATTCCTTGGGCCTGTGGTGAATCAGTCAATAATGGAAGGGCCATACACAGTCAAACAGCTGCAGAGCTGCATCATAAAAGTGGCATGACTCCTTTGCAACTCCCCGAGGCGTTATGAGGTTTAATTACTGTTTTATTCTTAGGGATCCTTACAGAAAGGCCATCTGTTCATGGCAAGAACTGTTAATATCATTGCTGCTGCTGGCAAGTACAGTCCTGGTAAAGGTGGCAATAAATGAGCCAGAGTAACATGCAGGAATTCCTTCTCCTGTTTTCCATTTCCCTGTAACTGCATTACATACTAGGGAAAGTTAACCTGGCCTACAGGGACAGGTCTTGTCATAATTCCAGGCTACAGGCCAAATCCTGAGGGATGATGTGGGCTAGCTCAATGTACTTCAATAGACTTCATCCTTCCTTCTTATCTTGACTAATGTGAGAAGTTTGGAACTGACCAATTTGGGATTGTACACGCTGCTTCAGTTTGTGGGTTCATCCTTGCTGCCCTGCAGTGCTTTGAGACACAATCTTCTACACACCAGTGTGGGAAAAACACAATGATAGAGTATTCTTGTAGCTGGAAGGCAACAAACCACCCCTCTAAGAGGAAAACACTGATCTTTGCCATGGGAGGCACGATGGAGTACAGAGCAGGCACTGACCTTGGAAAGAAACCCTGATTCTCAGTATGCAGGTCACATACCCCTGTCTCATCTGTTTGTTAGAAAAATTGAGGGTGTACAATTGGTCTTCATCTGTCTTACAGCAGATGAAGGAAGTCTTTTAATGACTTTCTGTCAGGAGGAGATTTAGGCAATTAAAATATTATATGACTCTGTAGCTAGCAAGGCCCAAACTAATGATATAAAGAAAGCAGATAGAAAAAAAAAGAGTCTCCTTTAGCAAAAAAATGTCTACATGGCTCATGGGCTTCCTTAAGACTACAGAGATTGTGCACTGAAATTAGGATAATTTGCTGAGCCCCGGGCTGATAGTTCCATCTCTGTGCTAAGTAGGTAAGGAAGAAGATTTAAAGGGAGATTTGGAGCAAAAGCATCTCCAAAGGCATGCATTTAGGACTCTGCTGTGTCTCAGCACAGGCACAAACCAGGCTGGTTTGTGCAGTGCCAGAATTGCCCTTCACACAATTCACCAAGAGATCCCTCCCATCTGCTTACAGAAGTATTCACTTCAGGATTTCATGGCCTCACCTGCCCAGTCCCTTCCCCAGGAGCAATGTCTGAGCCAAAAACCAGCTGCCACCAGTAAGAGGTGATGAGAGAAGGGCCTCCTGTCACATCTGAGAGCTCACAGTGGCATCCTGGGGAGCTGGTGACACTCCGTCAGTACTGTGGGAGAGGTGCAGCAAGGTTTCCACCCCATGAATGGCTCATAAAGAGGAAATTCTCATAAAGAGGACAGACCAGCTGTGGTCCTCAGTTAATAGAAAAACTCCCTCCTCAGCACTATCAGGAAATCACTTCTGTTGGGGGCCTTATACCTCAGTTAAATGGATTATCAGAGACATCCTGTAGATCCCAGGCAAATATTCATTCTCTCTGACCTACCTGGAAATCAACCATAGATGCCAGACCTCAGCTGTGGACTAGGGACTTATGCCAGTTATTTTATTATCTGATTTTGGGTTTTTTTGCCATGTAGCCATGAGTCTTTAGCCATGTCTCAGGCACCACAGTCTCTTCTTCTATACTTGGGAACACTTAACAGCTGCAAGAAATCTGTTTAAAAAGTTGATTTAGCAATAGAATCATAGACTCTCTTGGATTCTAGTATCATTGGGTCCAGCTCCTGGCCCTGCCCAGACACCCCAACAATCCCACCCTGTGCATCCCTGAGAGCATTATCCAAACGCCCCTGGAGCTCTGGCAGCCTTGGAGCTGTGACCATTCCCTGGGGAGCCTGTACAGTGCCCAACACCCTCTGGGGGAAGAAACTTTCCCTGATACCCAGTCTGACCCTCCCCTGACCCAGCTCCAGCCATTCCCTGGGTCCTGTCCCTGGTCACACAGAGATCAGAGCTGTCCCTCTTCCTCCTCTCCTGAGGAAGCTGCAGAACTGCTATGAGCTCTCAATCAGGATGGCCTGCACCTGGACTATTGTGCTGGATGGAAGATTTTTTTTTTCCACTGTGGATCATGAGAGGGAATTTTTGAGAGATGTTGGCACTATTTGTACCAAAATGGTCCAACTCACACATCCCCTGGACAGGACTGACAAGTGTAAATCATAGAATGGCCTGGGTTGGAAGGGAGCTTAAAGATCACTCAGTTCCAACACCCCTGCCATAAGTAGGGACACCTTCCACTAGACCAGGTCCCTTCCACAGACCTAAGAGAGGGCCTAAAGACACTTTTGCCCAAGATGATGCATCTTAAAGAAATGCATTCACTTCTAAATGTGATGTTCTGATTTGAATTTTACCCTCTTCTGACATCACTTCTTCCATGGTCTTTGTTTACACAGAGATTTTGATGACCTTAAGCTTTCCTCCACAGCTCTTTAGTCCCCAGATATACAGCATTCCATTTGACCTCTTTTGAAGTCTTTCAAATTTGCCTGCCTGTCCACCAAAATATAGTAACCAGTGACCAAACCCCCCAAAAAACATTGTTTTCCAATAAAAAACACCTAAGGGGGGTATTCCCTTAAAAATGTGGTAAAATGCTGAGATTTTTGAGAAGTATAAGTTTGCATCATATTTGTCTCAAAAATTAAGAGTTTGAGAGTATTATTAGTAATCTTAGTGAAAAATTATCATTAAAAAAACCAAAACAAAATAAAAAACCCCAGAAAACCAAAACCAAATCACCAAACAACCCTGTGGGAATTGCTTAGTCACTGCCTTGTACTTTGTGCAAAATAAATAAATTTGTGCTGAGTAAATCAAATGTTAAATGCTGTGAGATCAGCCCTGGCAGGAGGATATGCTCCTTTTGCAAGGGCTGAAAGGAGAATGCTCCTGGACAACTCTCACCTGAATTTGTCAGGAAGGTGATAGCAACCAGGCTTTGAGATGGACTGGCAGAGTCCTGTGCCCACACAGACCTGGCAGAAAAAGGGATGTAAGGCTGGAGCCTCAGTGTGGTGTGGCATTTGGCTACTGCAATTAATTGAACAAGACTAGGGCTATGCACCGTGTGCTTTTCTCTTTTTTAAACCTGGTTAATCTTCTCTTTTTTTTTTTTTTTCCCAGATTAACAGAGAATTGTCACTGACATCTCTGACCTCTGCTGAATTTCCATTTCCCCTCAGGTGAGCAAACTACAAGGCCAAATCTATAAACAGAAAGCATTATGTAATTTATTAAGACTGGAATTGAGTACCATCAGGAACTGTTACAGTTAGGATGGATCCTAAGCTAGATTTTTTTTTTTAAATTTCTACCACTAGAGGCCTGTAATGTGCAGCACATTTGGAAAAATCCACATTATGTCAGTGGCACAGGAGTACCACAAGTACAAATCTGCACCATGATTGTAAAGAAGTTCCTACATATTTAATTTCAGCTTCTGAAGACAACTTTCTGCCAATGGCAGAACAAGTTCAAATAGGCAACTTTTCAGCAGTTTAATAAGAGAAAACAATAAGCAAATAATTTAATATTTATAAACAAGAGCAACTTTCCCCAGCTCTCTTTAAAACCTGTGGAGTGATCTCTTGTATAACATTGCTTAGATTGGGATTTACTGAACACACACTCAGCCAGCTGTTTTCAAGGTAGGAGTAAATAGAAATTTAGGAATAAACATTCACATCTAGCCTGTTTATGCATTTGTTTTGACAATACAGCACATCTGACATCTTCAGTGCTGTTGGTAGTGTGGAAGAAGTACCTCACCTATGAATGAAGGCTTAATGCTATTAGAGAAATATTTTTTATTCTAAAGTAGTCATAAGAGATGAGTATTTCCAAAACAATAGTGCTGTTTATGTCATGTTGGGGAGATTGTTTTAGTTTGGTTATCTTTCATGTTGATTTGGCCATCTGACCTCTCTGCTTTTCTCTGATAGGCAAATTTTCTGCAGGTATAGAGAAAACTTTGCTGTCGATTTCAGAGTAACCCCTGAGATCTGTCTGTAAGTGAATTTCTGTGGGTAAAAGCAAGCTGAGCACTCAGACTGGTGGTTTTCCAGCCCAGTCCAAGTCTAATAGTTACTATCTTACAAGCTGGCCACAGGTCCATGGGCAGAGCCACTGACATTTCACAGTGCTCATTTCAGAGCTGCTGCTTTATCCTGAAGAGCACGTTTCTTCACAAGTCACTGCACACCTCTCACTGGAGATGTTTGCAGAGGAAGGCAAGAGATGGCAGCAGAAATTGCTTCCTGGGATAAGATTCATCTCACCTAAGTTTACCCACCTGAAAGTTAGATGTCTTCAGCAAACCCACAGACCCTGGAGACAAACCAGTGTTATTGGGAGGTGAGTCACTGTGCCTGTCAGCTCTACCATGAATCACCAGTTAGCAGTGCCTTGGTTTTGTACTGACAGAATAAAGAGCCCAGAAGAACCCAGACAATTAACTGAGATTTTATGCCTGAGTGTCATCATTCAAATAAGGGGAAATGTCCCTTTTGCTGTCCCCGGTGCTGGGTATCAATGGCACTGCTGGAAATATGCAGCTGTGAACTCTTTGCTGAGGGCCCTGTGAGGTAATTCCTCTGTGTGGGACATCAAGCAAGCAAAGTCGAGTGTAAAGAACTGCAGATACTTTGGTGCTGCCTCCCCCAGTGCTGTGAGTGCTGAGTGACTCCATAAGACATGAGGGAGTCAGACCTACCCAGAGCCCCAGCCAAGGATGTGACATCCACACAGGAGGTGCTGTGCTTTCCTGCCCTGACCTTCCCACACTAGGGCACTGCCACTGTCCTTCTCTGAGCCCAGAACTGGGGTCACTGCTGAGCCTGAGCACAGCAAGGCAGTGAAAAAGCAAAGGGAGGAGGCGTTTTGGAGGTGGAAACGCTTCCCTTGCCACCCAAGCCAAAGCTGAAGGTGACTCATCCTCCTCTGCACCCGCTCTCAAACAGCTCCTTCATGTGCTGTTCTTCCCTTCCTTCCCCTTCCTCTCCCTCCCCGTAGAGGTGATCCAAAAAGTCCTTCTTTCCCCAGAAACTGATCATTTTTTTTGCTTGGTCACTGGCATATCCAGCCCTGTTTTTTATGCATTGCTTCAGGCACTGCACGAGTCTTTAGGCATTGACTGCAGAACAGGGCAGCAAATCTGACACACTTGGTGGAATA
Source organism: Rhabdornis inornatus (assembly GCA_013397075.1). NCBI lineage: Eukaryota > Metazoa > Chordata > Aves > Passeriformes > Rhabdornithidae > Rhabdornis > Rhabdornis inornatus. The sequence continues at coordinate 603,014 of VWZS01005960.1, forward strand.
AGCATTCCAAGTCAGGGGCTCAGCAGATCTAAACTGATGTGGCTCCAGAGAAAATATGACCCTCAGTCCTCCCTTTGTCTCTTGGGACAGCAAAGGCAAAAGGCCCCTGGTGAAGACTTTGAAAGCAGACTGCTTTAAACTGGGCACAGCTTTGCTGATTTTTCAAGCTGTGCTGCTTCTAATTCACACCAGCATGGGAATGTTCGATAACAGCCTTATTGTGCCCAGCAAAACCCATCCTCCCACACACAGAAAGGAGGTGTTTGCTAAAATTAAACGTCATCTCGCTAGCATTGTAACACGCTGAATTTTCCTGCTGAAATGTGGCATGTGGAAGAGCTGATAAACAAATCCTCCAGGCTGAGGCTTCAAACAGGAGAAGGCAGTAAAGCAGAATTATGCTGCCTCTCCCCAGCTGTAACTCTCTGGAGCAGAGACCATCTGAGCCTTGGTGTCCCTGGCACCTCGTCCTAACACATCAGAAGTGCCAGAGGACTCAGTGACCCTGGGAAGCTGATCAGCCTCTCCCTCCAGGAAACTCTCACCATGGGCAGCCTGCATTCCCTTCCTGGGGTTGTTAAAGGATACACACATCCCTGGAGTCATCAGGGAAGGCTTCCCTCCTCTCTTTCTCAAGGCTACATCAGTAAGCTGGTCTAAATATTTCAAAAAACTACCTGGGAAGTACAGAAGCATCCATCTCATCCTAAAACAAGTCCTTCAGCCTGGCTGAGTCTGCTCTTCAGGCAAACAGCTTAGCTTTGCACACAGGAGACAGGCTGCCTCAGCTGGCCTGGGCAGGTGTGGCTGCTCTGGCATCTGGCATCAGGGGACTCCAGCTGAGGCTCAGGTCAGGCTTTTCTCCTGGCCCATGTGTTACACAGGACACCAGGGCCATACTGTTGCACTTGAAGCAGTCACTCAACTCCTGTAATTCATGAAAAGCAAAAATGAGCCTTCTAGCAACAGAGGCAAAAACCTCAGTGTGACTCCATTGCAAATTGTTCTCCTCCCTCAAAAAACATGGAGAACCATCAGAAAAAAGGGAGGTGATAGCGATCCACCACCCAAATTTCATTTTCAGCACCAAGTCTCCAATGAGGAGCTTGCTTTAGCCCTTCTGGAAAGTCTTTCTCTTCTCATGCAAGACGGATATTCACACCAATATCCTTTAGACAAGCTCAAATCACCACAGAAATATATTCAGTATCACCTTCTCTGCTCCTGTTACACCTTCTTTGGGAGGGAAGGGGTTCCTCCTGTCCCACTACAAGCTTAAGCATTTGTGCTCTAGAAACTTCTCCTTGCTCCTCTGTCTCCACACACCAATAATTTAACATTGACTTTATGAGTGGCTTCTAAATTAGGATTTTAACACAGATGATGAAAACACCTGCACTCAGAATCACAGAATCCCAGGATGGGTCAGGTTGGAAGGGACCATGGTGGGTCAGTGGTGCCACCTCCCTGCTCCAGCAGGGCCATCCCAGAGCACAGGGCATAGGATTGTGTCCAGAGGGGTCTGGAATATCCCCAGTGAGGAGACTCCACACCCTCTCTGGTCTCTGTTCAGTGCCCAGGCAGTGCCCAGGGAAGAAGTTGTGCCTCCTGTGCAGGTGGAACCCCCTGGGCTCAGTCCTTGCCCGTGGCTCTGGTGCCATTGCTGGGCCCCCTGGAGCAGAGCCTGGGCCCTGCTCGGAGCCCTCCCTGCACACAGGGACACCCAGGGCTGAGGTGTGAATTGGAAAGGGACCTTAAAGATCAGCCAGTTCCCACCCCCTGTCATGGGCAGGGACACCTTCCACTATCCCAGGTTGCTTAGAGCCCCATCCAGTCTGGCCTGGGCCACTTCCAGGGATGGGGCAGCCACAGCTTCTCTAAGAAACCTGTGCCAGGGCTTCACCACCCCCACAGGGAAGAATTTCTTCCCAATATCCAACCTAACCCTGCTCTGTGTCAGTGTGAAGCCATTCCCCCTTGTCCTGTCACTCCAGGCCCTTGTCAAGAGTCTCTCTCCATCTTTCCTGTGGGCTCCCTTCAGGCACTGGAAGGCCACAATGTGGTCACCCCAAAGCCGCCTTCTCTCCAGGCTGAACAATCCCAATTCCCTGAGCCTTTCCTGCCACCAGAGCTGCTCCATCCCTCTGATCCCTTGGTGTCCCTGCTCTGGCCTGACTCCAGCAGCTCCCTGTCCTTCCTGTGCTGATCCCAGGGCTGGATGCAGGCCTGCATGGGGGTCTCAGCAGAGTGGGGTAGAATCCTCTCCCTGTAACCTGCTGCAATCCATAAAGCATATGGACACTGGAAAAAATGTCAAGCTTCATTTCCCCCCACTCATTTCAATTTCTTAGCTTATGGATATAACTAAGGGACAACTCTCCTTAAGCTGATGGAAGTTCTGCTATGATCAGCGTTCTGTTCAGCACACACCCTCAGACAGGGTACAGCTACTGAACACATAAAACAGAGATGCCCTGAATGCAAACACAGCTTCTGTCTTTTCTGGAAGTGGAAGCCTGCACAGGGAAGTGATGGCACTCCCACCACAGTGGCACCCTTCCTGTTGCCATCCAGGAGCAGGGTGGGAAGCAGAGACTGAGCATTCCGCTCCCAGCCCACTGAGCAAAGTCACTGAGGTGAAAGGCTTGGATGCAGGAGAAGGGGAAAGGGGGAGAAAAGGCAAGTTCCTTCTGGCTTTCAAAATTAAACACCAGATTTAGAACTCATGAGCAGCTTATGCATTTGGCAGGCAGGTGCTGGGTCAGCAGCCTCTGCAGTGCTGTCAATGACTTTCACTCTTGATCTGCACTTCCTTAATATCTTGGCGTGTGGGGACTGCTCTGGCATCCACCTCACTTCAAATCTGCTGCCCACAGCCTCAGGGAACAGCCATGTCCTTTGGGACCCTCATTCCCTCTTTCTCCCCTATTCACAGAGAAGACAATGACTGGAAGAATAGAATAGAACAAAATATTTCAGTTGGAAGGGACCCACAATAACCATCCAGTCCAACAGCCAGTGCACGTCAGGGCTGACCAAAGGTTAAGGACATTGTCCAAATTCCTCTCCAACAGTGACAGACCTGGGGCATTGACCACCCCTCCAGGAAGCCTGGTCCAGTTTCTCACCACTTGCTTGGTAAAGAAATGCCTCCCAATGTCCAGTCTAAAAATCACATAGGGCAGGGGAATATGCTGCATTTTCTGCTACTGCAGAGACAGAGAACTGGGAAAAGGAAGGATAAATGTCCCTAGAAACCTTTCACTGAAAAACAGATTTGAGTATTTAAGCTACAGCTGCTGTTATGCCATCATTCATGCTGATAGTTGTTGTGATCAACTATTAAATTCAGGTAAGGAAACTCTCAAGTAAAAGCTGAATGAAGACCAGTAATTTCTCATTTTTCCTTTCTTTTTTTCCTATGCACATATTTGAGGGGAAGATGGCATAAAAGTGTCTGCTTTCTTTCCTTTCAACCCTTTTACCAATCTGAGATTTCTTCCACTTGGCTAAGTTGACTAAAAATTTTTTTTCTATAATAAATAGGATTTAGCTGAAGCTGCTCTAGTGAGCTAGGCATGAGGATCTGGAAATGAAAGACTGGTTGTTATTGTGAAAGCTGTTATTACTTCAATATCTGACCCTGATTGTGCTGGCCCTCAATTTCTTGTGAGTAAATGACATCCAGTCCTCATGGATTTCTGACTATCAGTGTCTGGGAAGAGACCTGCTGCACTTACAAACTAAAATTAAGTCTGTCCCTCCCCCAAAATAAATGCCCCAAAATACTGGACACCAAGACCTTCTGGGACTCCCATGCATTTGTAGAGGATGTGTGTATGCTGAGAGGGAATCCTGTCTGTTGTTGCCATCTCAAAAGCACAGGAAACATTTCTTTTGTGGATATGAACCCTTCTGTTGCAATTCTCCACGCATAGGAGGTGGCAGGATTTCCTCTAAGAAGAAATGAAAGTCCTTGCATGCCCCCACACTGATCTATCCTTCAGGATTCCCATAAGGACTTGAAGCAGCTTATTTGTCATTTGTTAATCAAACTCAAGGGGATTTTTAATGTGAAAAAAGTCCTTTGAATGAGACAGTGGAGCACATCCAGTGAGGGTTGCTCTAAGATGCGGACTGGCAGTCAGTGCAGCTGATATTTGGTTCCAGAACTCTGACCCAAAGACTGACAATTTTTCTTTAGAATTTTTTTTGGAATTCTATGAAAAACCAGAGGGGTGGAAAATTGCTCTTTTAAAATTTTCTGCATGCTGCCACAGTGCTCAGAGCGAGAGACTCACTAATATTTATAACTCCAGGGTCAGCACTGCTAATTGAGTTAATTGAGGCTGTGCTGATTTGCACCAGAGAACATGACCCCAAAACATTGCATTTAAATTATTTTTCCCTATGTTTCCAGAGTTCTACTGAGAGACAAACTGCCTCCCCCTCAGGAGTCATAGGGTAGGGGGGTATATAAGATAAGAGCTCTTTGACTCTCCCTGTACCATTAGGGGCAGGGAATGAGGAGAGAATATAGATGGAGTGATGTGTTTGTCAAGGATGAGCAGGAAGGGGATGGAGATCTGCTGATGCTGACAGTATTTCCATGATCTCCAGATCTCCCTGCAGCATCTCACTAATCCCACCCCTACCAAGGCACCCCTTCCTCCAAATGGAGCACTTTGGGACCCTGCTGTGGTTTCTGTGGCAGAGCAGAATTCACACACCAGTTCTGCTGGAGCAAGCAGGGATCCTCTTTGCTGTGCATCTCTCCAGGACCCAACCCAGCAACTCTTGACAGTTTGTCCCTAGAGACTGATCACCTCCTGTCCTGCTTCAGACACAGAACCTTCTGACCATCCCACTTCTGCTGGCTGCCCATCCTTCCAACTGCTCTGCATCAAACCCAGTTAATGCCACGCACAGAGCCCTGTAACCCAGGTGAACTCTGGTTCACCCTGATACTGCTATCTGCTTACACCTCAGCTGTTTCCTCCAAATGATGGCTGCTGACCTGGTAATTTAAGTCTGGTCTCCCTTCACATGATTATATCATTCCTAGAAACTGCAGTTGGCTTTGTAATGGAGCAGGTCCTCTGTGCAGGTCCAAGGGTGCTTTCTAGGATGCTGTGGTGATCCTCACAAATTCCCCTGTAACTCCAGGTGTCATCTAAGGCATCACCAGATGTCACCTGACTTGGATGCAGAGTGCTGTGCACACCATGGATTTTCCAAATTCCCATACCAATAAACCACTTGCTCATTCCTCTTGCTGGTGGTTGTTCACGAGAAGCATGAAAACTGCAAGTCACAATTATAAACTCCTGTCCTTATGTTATTTCCATGAAAAGAGCATGGGAGAACTTCTAACTGGAGGTGTCCCTGCTCATGGAAGGGAGGCTGGGACAAAATTATCTTTAAGGTCACTTCCAACCCAAACCATTCCATGAGTTTTGTGATGTCTGGGGCAAAACCTTATGGGCACAGGAAAGAGCTGTGCCTATGCAGAAATGGAGGTGCAGGACACCTTCCCCCTTTCAAGGGGACATGGAAGTTTGTGGAGCTGGAGGTATGTAATGGACAAGGGATTTTCCACCCCTCAGTCCCTGGAATGAGCTCTGCTGAGAAGGGCCAACTCAAACTGCTGCCTGAATGCTACAGAAACAAACTGGCCAAGCTGGCAGCTGCTGAACCATCGGTAGTCACATTCCCAGAATGGCCATCAGCTGCCACCTTGACAGGAATCCAGCATTGTTTGGTGGCATTTACCTTAGGGGACAGACATTTCTCTGCATCAGGGAGAGCAATTTAAGCTTTCAAAACTGTGTCTGTAAGCTTATTGCTTTTTTGGTGTGTGTGTGCATGTGTGTGTTCAAGAATTATTCCTGTCACAGCTCAGACTCTGACTCAACTTAATTAGCATTGGAAAGGTCATCTCACAGAAACTTAGGTAGATGAAGGACAGGAAGTCTTACACCATTTCCTTCCCTTCCTTGCTCCACGAGGGAAAGTCTAAACATTTTTATGCTTATACCTGGCTCTGGTCCTGTGCAGGACCAGGAGTTGGACTTGATGATCCTTGTGGGTCCCTTCTAACTCAGGATATTCTGGGATTCTGTGAGATTCCATTATATTAGCTATGACTGTTCAATTTTAACTTTATCTGTAGTCAGCAGAGAAACCTTCCAAAAACAGTGCTTCTGCTCTTTATCTATAGCTATGAAGTATGTTTGAAAAAGAATGGAAACCACTGAATTAGCTGGGAATGCTGGCCCTCAGGCAGTGTGCTCCTGGATATATCAAATTTAGTAATGTGTATTTAATAGTATGTCATTAAGATGATGTTGAGTTGGTTTCACCCTCATAAATCACACATCTCACTGCATGACCCAGCTGGATTGTTCCAATTTTGTTTCAATAATATTTAATGGACTAGGCCAAGTTAACCGGCTAATTTTCATGCAGTTCATGCCTACAAGTACTGCTTTGCCTGGTACTTCTGTCTCATCCAGCAGCTCCCAGATTCTTTTTGAGATAGCAAAAGTGAGGTAACTACAATCCATTATTTTCTGTGTTTCTAATATAAAAATACTCATATATATGAATAAAAATCATCATGGATTTGCTGTCTGTAGAGCACCTGACCATCCTTCCTGGAACAACGATGCTGTAGTAGTGTAATAACCTCATTAGTCAAGGTTTAGTCCAGCATTAAAAAACTAACTTCTAGCTGGGAAAACTCACTCTTAATATCCAATCTAAACCTCCTTACTGTCAGTGTGAAGCCATTCCCCCTTGTCCTATCATTCCAGGCCCTTGTCAAGAGTCTCCATCTTTCCTGTAGGCTCCCTCCAGGCTCTAGAAGGCTGCAAGTTGTGTGGATGTGGAGGGCTGCAAAAGGACAGTGGGAGAGAACCAGACATGTAATTTTGCAGGCACAGCCTCAAGCCACTGGTTTCCACACCATGACATGATAGCTAGTGAATGCAGCAGTTCTCCAGGATCCTGGCTCTTGAAAACTGGAGTTGACCCTCACTGTTTGGTCCAGCATGCCAAGGCTCACACAACCACGTTTTTCACTGCCCCCTTTCCCTGGAAACCAGGGTTTCCCTAATGGCCTAAGCAACACATTGCACAGTTTGTGCCCTTTGTTCCCTACAAGGACTGGTGTTAATCTGGTGGTTCTCATGGTCCCTGCTAGTGCCTGTCCTCTGTCTTAATGCACATTTCAAGAATTGCTTGTGCAGTACAAGTTATTCCAGCAGATTCTAACATGAGAGAGGAACCACTGAGAACAGCACGAAGCCGGTGGGAGGCATTGCTTGGAGAAAGTCCAGGAGCAGATCAGCAGCCCCAGGAAGGAGAAAGCTGCAGACAGCCCAGAGAGCAGAGCCAGAGGCAATCTGTGTGTGGCAGCATCGTGCATCTCCACGGGAACCATGTGATGGGGTCAGTGCCTGACATCTGAGACACAGCAGAGCAGTGCTTGGAGGCACAGGGTCTCTCTCCTCTGTGCTGGCTTTCCTTCACGGCCTCATCTCATGATCATGGTTACATCCAGCAACATCTTCCCCCAAAAACCCCTTTTCTGCACCTGTTTCCACCAGCACTTCCCCGGATTTCAGCAAGACTGCTGAAAGGAGAGAGAAAACCACTGGGAATTATTGTCCTTGGTGGTGTGGGGGTGCATCTTATCCTGTGTGTAAGCACAGCCAGCTTGTACTCACAGCAATCCATGGTTCCCCTGGGGCTAAACACCCTCTCATTGTCTGATGAGCTCATGCTCACCTATAGCTCAGGATCAGATGGAGGTGTGGGGGTGATGACACACGCTTGGAGGCACTTCCAGTCACACACATCCAAAAGAAAATTCACAGAGGAGCCACTTGAAGCAGAGCAGTCACTGCAAATGCCACCTCTTTGCCATCATGGAGCACGTTCAAAGCATGGGGGTTTCCACAGGTCAGGGACACAGCAGCAAAAACAAGGCAAAGATAATCTGCTGGGTATTAGTGGAAGGATATGGATAATAAAAGGTCAGCTAGTTCAGGAGAAGCCCCTTTGATGTTTCAGATCTGCCTGACATCTGAAAAGTCTGCTGCCTCCCAGAGCTGGCAGCAGGAGCTACTGTTTTTCTCAGGCTCTTTTCTCCATGCCTGTGGCAAGTAAAGGACAATTTCAGCAAAGACATATTCAGCATTGCCTGGCTTCGAAATGCTGATTTTTAGGATGAGGAAACTCCAAGCCCTTACAGGACTAGTGCTAGGGAGACGTGTTTTAAACAGAAAAGGCTCAGAGTTCATTTCCATTCCTGTTCCCACTATGTCCCCTTCCTTAGGTTTGGCCTCGGGCTGGCATCCAAGAACATGGATTCAAAACAGGCTTCTGCTGCCCTGCCTCCCTAATTCTTCTTCCACCCCTCACCACTACCACATCCCCAGCCTTGCTAAGGCTGCATGTGGCTTCAAAGTGGAAGAGTGTATGTTTAGATTGGATATTGAGAATAAATTCTTTTGAGGGTGGTGAGGCCCTGGCACAGGTTCCCCAGAGAAGCTGTGGCTGCCCCATCCCTGGAAGTGTTCCAGGCCAGGTTGGATGGGGCTCTGAGCAACCTGGGATAGTGGAAGGTGTCCCTGCCCATGGCAGGGAGTGGAATGAGATGATCTTTAAGATCTCTTCCATCCCAGGCCATTCTAGGATTCCATGATGATTCTCTGTGGATCATAACTGAGAAACAAACGGTGCCAGCCAGCTCAGGAGCTGAGTCCTTCAGATGGCAGGTCAGGAGCAAAACCTGCTTTTTGGGCCTGTAGCACAGCTTTACTGTTGCTAAGCAAGTCAAAACTCTAGCTTCAAGAAGTCAGGGCCACAGCTAAGCCAGCAGGCTGAAACCTGACCTGGATTTATTCCGCGAGCATGTTTTCCTATGCTCAGGGTACGACTGTGCTTGGATGTGGGGATGGCACAAGCAGCACAGATCTGATTGCACAGTTAATCCTTCATTACAAAGGTACTTGCTGGCTTCTCAGCTGGTGGGAGGGAGGGAGGGACGCACACAGATAAAGCCCTGACATTTTGTCTGCACAGAACTAGACCTGGACTTCCCCAGAGAGGAGACGCTGCTGGATACTGCCAGAAAAAGGGCTTTGCTGTGCTCATGCTTCCCTGGCTTAGACCTGTTTGGGGACACAGAGAAGGAGCTGCTGCTACAAAATGTCTCCTACCCACCCAACTCTTGGGAACATTTTCCTCATGGGTTCCCAAGCTCCTCTGTCTCCACAGAGAAGAAAAGAACATTCCCACTGCCTTTGCAACACAAATGCATCCTCACACTGCCAGCTGCATCAATCCCGAGCCTTTTGTAAAGGAAATCCTTTTTGAGGAGCTCCACTGTCTCTTTGCTGCAGGCAGAGCTCTCCAGGGCTGGCACTGCATGGTGGCTCGGCTCAGCTCAGCTCAGCTCGGGTCAGTCCATGCGCAGCAGCAGCATCTGCAAAGTCACGGAGCCTTGGCTGCAGTGCGCTGTGCGGAGCGGGAGCGCAGCTCCGCGGGACTGCGCATTCCTGCCGGCAGGAATAGGAGCAGGAGCAGGAACAGGAGCAGGAACAGGCACCGCAGCACCGCACAGAGTCCGGCACACAGAGAGGGGAGAGGAGCCCAGGCTCTGTCACAGCCCCCACTTGAAATTCCCCACTCGCTCTGCCCCCTCATTCTCCTCGTCTCTGCGGGAGGACAGGAGATGTTACTGGATCACCTGGCCATGTCCTGCTGTCGTCATGCCCCTGGTGACTGCAGTTTAATTATAGGAAGTGGACTTGGCCCAGCTCCAGAAGCCAAGGACTCAGATCTGGTGTCCAATGATTTCTCTTCCCCACAACTCACGATAAGCCTCTGCAACTCTGAAAAGCTCTGGGTTGCTCAGACTTCTGGACCAATTCTTTAGAGATGACTCTTCTTGATTTTTAAGAAACAACTTCACCTTCTAGGATATTTCAGGTAGAAACTTCTGAGCAGAGCCACTCACTATAAAATAATGAGCACACAATGAGCAGCAGTGATGTTTTATACAACCAAAAATGAAGGGAGAAGAAAACACTAATCACATCTGGATGCACCGACAGTGTCACCATTGCACTGGTGGTTATGCCAAGCCTGTACATTTTTTCTCTAAAGAAAAAAGAGGATAGATTCTTTAATCCCACATCTCTTCTAATTCAAACCAGGCTGAAAGGGATGTCTGTCTAGCTGAAGCCATTTCACACACCTGTAACCCACACCTCTTGTGCCTATGATGCTTTCAGGCTTACATAAGAGAGAGGGATGAAAATCTCTTAAGTGACAGCAGCAAGAGAAGAGATTATTTTCCCCCTCATTCCAACACAGAGGAATCTGTGCTGGAATCTGCTACACTGGGAACAACTTCCACTTGAGCAATGCTGCTCTTACAGGCACCAGTCAGGTCAGGGCTGATTCCTTGCTCTGAGAAGGAGACTCAGGGGGTCCATGACAACCTTTGACAAAAGAGCTGGAGGAAGCCACCCTGCTGTGAGAATGGACACCATTCCTTCTGCAGGAAGTGGAACACTAGGGCAGGCTTTCTAGGGACACAAGGATTAGCTGGGATAGATAAAAATGGCAGTAACAGAAAATGAAATACAAGGTATTCCTTGCAAATTTAATTCTCCTCTTGGTGATGCATGTCCTTTTCATTTGCCAGGCTGGTGCTGTCACCAAGGTTAATGCAAATGTGCTATCAACTGCAGGAAATTGGTGGCAAACTGAGCATTTCTGAATGTCCCCAGGATTTCTGATGGCCTCTGCAAAATCACACTGGGCTTCATTCTCTTGTCACAAGTCCCATTTGTACACCTAAATCAGTATTTTCCATTTAGAGAAGACATCTCCATTAATCTGATCTGCCCCAACTCCCAACCAACAGAAGCTCTCCCATATCGTGCTAAGACAGAGGGTTTGCTGGAATTTTAGAAGGGATAAGAGCATCACTTCACTAGTTCTCCTCTCCTAAAAGCACCCCAGCAGCTGAGATTATTTCTTCCCTACAGTCCAACTCTCACCCTAAATGACAGAGCTGGCCCAGCCAGAGTAGTACCCATTCTCCATCAGTGCTGAGCCAAAAGCTGTGCAGGCAGCTGTGGAACGAAAAAAAAAAAGGTTCCAGAAGAGAACATCAGTAAAATATCACTTCTGAGACCAGTCAGTTCTGTGAAAGGCAAGAACATTGCTATTGCATTGTCTGCCAGCACCATGGCACTGCAGAAATCCTCCTCTCTGTGGAGTATGGGTGGGCTCCACCATCTGTCTCCCCAGCACTGCAGAGCACAACAACTCCCTCTGCACATGCTCTGGCACGCAGCAGCAGCGAGTGATGTCCCCAGCTCTGGCTCCGAGTGGGCAGATGCGAGCAAATAGGATTTATCAATTCATCACTGTGTTGTTTTTAGCTTTGCCTTGGTACAACTGCACTGAATTCCACCCAGCTAAGCTGGAGTAATACCTCAGGGAACCTGCTGCTCCTTCCCCCACCCACACTCACACACTCCCCACTCCAAGCACAGCTTTCACCCCGTGGACAGGTGGGTTTGGGAAACAAACTCTTAAGAATGAAGCACTGGCAGAGCAGACAGCTTGAGGAAAGTTTCTTTCTCAGTGAAGCCACCTATGAAATGGAGTGGGGAGCCAGAGCATCAAAGACCAGTGATAACACTCAGTACCTAGAGAATTAATTTTATTCCCAGAACTCATTCCATCTCCTAGCAGAGGGCAGGAAATGTCACTTGCAGTTATTGAATGGGGCAAGGATGGCCAACGACATGATCCATGTTCCCCATCTCCCAGACAGGCTGTTCCATTGCCTTATAGGCACTGTAATGAGTGCTGAAAACTAGCATTCAGCCAGGTCAAAGGAGATGAGACTTGGCCACCAGGTCATCTTCTCTCCATCAACCCATCCCAATGCAATGTGAGTGGAGGATGTCAAAGATGTCATATTTACCAAAGCTGCTGACTTTTCTCTTAGCAACCCTGTCAGTTGCCAGGGAACACTGCCTTGCTGTTACTACGGTGACACAGGGGACCAAAGCCACAGCCACACAACAGCCACCTGCCAGGGAAGGGGACAAATGCTCACCCTGGCTCTCCCAGCACTTCACAGGTGAGAGACACCTCCACTCAAGCCACAGAAATCCCAGCAGGGTAAATCAGGAGCAGAGGTCCTGCCACCTCTGGTCTAGAAAGGTTTTGGCCACCTGTCCAGGTCACCAACAGGTTTGGTATTGCACTGCTTCCTGCCAGCACCCAGAGGGAGTGACCTGAATCCTAAGGAAAGGTCTCAAAGGTGGCAGAGATGTGTCAAGTGATCCAGAAACACCATCACCAAAACCCACCACACAGAAAAGGGAAGAAAAGCCCCACTCTTTGCCTCACTGGATGACACCACCGCCTATTCTACAAGGAGTAAGAACAGGGAGAGGACAGGGCATATTTTTTCTTTTTTGCTGTTTACTTGACACACTTCAGATCTCAACAATGCCACATAAAGCAGCAGGCCTGTGTAAGTACCAACTCCTTTTGAGGGATCCAGTCAGGCTATGGAAGATGGTGAGGGCTACAGTGAAAGGCCTGGAGGGTAAGACACACAAGGAGCTGGAGACACTTGGTCTGTTCAGCTGTAGAAGAGCAGACTGAGGTCAGAGCTCACAGCAGTTCTGCAGCTTCCTCATGAGGGGAGGAGGAGGGGAAGGCTCTGATCTCTGCTGTGTGTGACCAGGGACAGGACCCAGGGAATGGCTGGAGCTGTGTCAGGGCAGGGTTAGGGTGGATATCAGGGAAAGGTTCTTCCCCCAGAGGGTGTTGGGCACTGAACAGGCTCCCCAGGGAATGGTCACAGCCCCAAGGCTGCCAGAGCTCCAGGAGTGTTTGGGCAATGCTCCCAGGGATGCACAGGGTGGGATTGTTGGGGTGTCTGTGCAGGAGCTGGACTCAATGATCCTTGTGGGTCCCTTCCAGCTCAGTGGATTCTATCATTCTATGACTGCGAGAACCAAGACCCCACAGAAGCAGAGACACACACAGCCTGCTGCAGGATCACATGGGGGAATTGTCTGCCCAGCCCACCACCTCAGTACAGAAAACAGACAGGATTCCAGCCCCTTGCAAATATGGGAAAGAGGTTGCCTGCACCTCCCCCAGTCTGTTCCTGACCCCTGACACTGCAAACCTATGGCCTTATACAGAACAGGAACAGGATTCCAGCTCTAACTTTGCCAATGTGTTAACTCTGCCTTTTCCTGCCTCAGGAGACACCAAGTGTCAGCCTAGATGGAGCCTTTTGGAAGAACAAACTGCCTGTCTCAGCTAAATGGGAGCCTTGACACCAACACAGATTTCTGTCCCCTCTTAATAGAAGCTGGGTTTTCTTTCCTTGCTACAGAGGAAGAAAAAAGGCCTTTAATTTTTATCTTCTGGCCTGAAATTGTTGGAGTGTACCTCGCGCTCCAATGACAAAGTAGGTGGAATTGAAGATGGATTGGAAGACTGACGTATTCCCTCTCCCCCATCCCCAGCCTGTGTGGAGGCAAGCCAAGAGGAGCAGGGTGTTCCAGCTGAAGGGGTGGTGCAGAGTCCTTCCCTCCTGCAGAGGGAACAGCAGGGAATATTCTGCTCTCACTCCACGCAAAACACCACAGCTCCTCACCACATCCCACCCAGCGGGTGAGGGCAGAAGACACCAAAAATCTTTCAGAGTTGCCACTTTGCCACACATCATAGCCAAGAGGATTAGTTCAGTAAGGGCAGATACTAAGCTCTGATCATCTGGTTCCAACAGTACAGATCACTGCAATATGAGCCATAGGGGAAAAACAAAACAAATGAAAAAAAACTTGAAAACCAGCTGACAACAAATCAAGTCAAAATGTTTTTCTCAGAATGGGCAATGATAGGGAAAAAAATTATCACTTTTCTAATTTTCACCAGTTCAGAAGCTGATTAGAAATGTTTTGCTCCAAACTATTAACAGAAAACACAGGCAAAAGATTTTCTGAAAGATGTAAGCACAAAGGAGCCATTTGATCTCTTGGTGCCATCCCCTTGTGTTCCACAGACTCCAATTTCATCCATTCGCTTCTTCATTAAACACAATGAGAGATATTGAGCTAAAGGTTCTACTTTCTGAAAGCCATCCAGTTTGAAAATATCAGGAGGTGGTGATGCTTCCCTTGATCATGTCCTCTAGGGAATAAGCACTGGATTCCCAACAGGCCCTCATTTGCTGTTCTCTTACACACCAGTGACAGACTCTAGATCACTTGGAGGGCACAGACATGTACCCATGCCATCCAGCACATTATACCAAAACTATTAGCACATTTCAGAGACAACCATCACTGCAGCCATTTATTATTTATCCAGCTCTGGAAGGTTATCAGCTCCCAGCTGAGATCATCAGAGACATTCTTCCTCCATCCTATCTGATTGAAGAGCAATGGAAATCCTGTCTGGGCTTTCTGACTGTGGGAGTCTTGCCAGTTTGACCTCCCTTGGTGCTTCCAACAACCCTGTTTATGTAACCACAGAGCCATCCCCTGCCCTGGGGCAGTTGGCCAGAAGGCTGATGGGTAGTCTGGAATTACAGTAAATTTAGATATGAGGCATGGCTTCTGTTAGGAATTGGGAGTGCCTTCTTATGGCTGACATAAGCAGGCCTGCATGCAAGGTTTACAAAGCACAATACTGCAGGTCATCAGGGAAATCAAAGGCTGGGACTTTCAGGAGAGACTAGGAACAAAGATCCAGCTAAGTCAATGAGAAAGAATTTGCTGTTTCTCCTTGGTGGGTCCCAACCCAAACAGACAAAGTCAACATTTAGCTGGAAGCTTCCAATTCCAACCAGGGATCAGTGGAATTGGCATTTAGATGATGATTTGAGCTTGCTATGATACTTAAGGCAGGCTCAGTAAGGAAAAAACCTCTTAGTGAGAAAAATTCTTGAGCAGATTCCCTGTGATTCACTGTGTTCCTTGCTCCATCTGTTTCCCTTAATATCCAATGTAGCTACACATTAACCTCACATTTTAAGAATGAATGATGAAGGCTGTAGCCAGCATTATAGTCTGCAGTGAAAAGGCTCCATAAGGCTAAGCTAAAAGAAGTTAACACTTCTAAGTGGTGTCTTTCAGTGCAAACCTGTCAAACTCTCCCAGCAGTACAATCCTGGAACACTAACCTGCTTTAATATGCAAGAAGCTGTGGCAACTGCTTCTGATGGGTTGCTATTTTATTTTAGATTTTTCTTTATTTTCCCCAACCTTTATTTCCTATTTGGGAGCTGAATCTCAAGCCAGGGTCTCTCAGCCTCTGGGAGGTGCTGTGAAAGCAGTGGTCATCCTTTCCTGGTTTGAGTTGGCCAGTGCAAGCCAGGCTTGACACAAAGTGTAGGGAAGGAGTTGCTGAGGTGCTTTGCAGCACAGCACAGCGCTCAAGAGAGGTTTTAACAAGACAGATATTTGCAAGAGGCATTTTTAATGTCCCCCTCTGCTACATGAGATGGAAATGCTTCCAGCACAGCCTGCTCACCCTGTCTCCTCCAGCCTGCTTCTTTACCTCACACAAGTCCAGAAACCCCCTGAAATTCCAGCTAGGATAGGAGAGAATTCTGTGACACACAGGAATTTTGCCAAACAAAAAAAAAACCACAACAAAACTAAACCAAAAAACCCACCGCATTTTTAGGTTACATCAGGAATAGGGCTCAGTCTTAATTTTCACAGGAAATATCCTGTTCATGATACTGTGTGTTTCTCACCAACCCAGAGCAATGAAGCACAATGAAAAATCATGTAGAGAAATCATATTGGGATCTTCATGGATTGGCAGTGAAAGGTAACAGATGGCCTACAACAAGGATGGACAGGGACTTTTTACACAGGGCTGGAGTGACAGAATGGAAGGTGTGGTAGTTTGACCTGGGAAGGAAAAACTCAAAGAGAAGCTTTCTCTGTGAGTACTCCCCTGGGAGTTGATAGTGATCAATTGGAGGCTGGTTTGGTTATTGACAGTGTGAAGAACCAATTGGTGAAAGTTAGTTCGCCCCGTGAACACACATTTTGAAGGAGGTAATCCGGAACTGAGGCCTCTTGGCTTTTCCGGCAGCAGTGCCAGTAACAGGGCCCTGGCCTGGCTCCACTGCAGGCCTGTGGGC